>JBCEWC010000321.1:0-61979 GCA_038996855.1 Solanum aculeatissimum | reverse complement strand
AGCACTTAAGTAGTGCTGCACTAAAGCACTTAAGTAGTGCTGCACTAACTTTTATAAAGAATTAAAATATCTAACAGAAACAACAAAATTAATCAAAATTTTTCTATAGAATTCACACTTTATTGGGAATTAAAAATAAATAAATAAATAAAAAGTACTCCTTCTATTCTAAATTATTTATGGTGTTTCCTTTTTCAAAAATCAATTTGATTTATTTTTGAAGTTAAATTAAATTTACTTTGATTTATATTTTATATTTAAAATTAAATATTCAAAAATTATATAATATATTATAACTTTTTTGTGTTAGATTAATTTTAAAATATATTTTAAAATATTAATCAAAATTTCTAGAGAATTCACACTTTGTTGGGAATTAAAAATAAATAAATAAATAAAATGTTCTTCCTCAATTCTAAATTAGTTGTCATGTTTCTTTTTTCAAATGTCAATCTGACTTATTTTCAAAGTTAAAATAAATTTATTTCGACTCATATTTTACATTTTTAATTAAATATTCAAAAATTATAAACTCTTTTGTGTTAATTTGATTTTAAAATATTAATCAAAATTTTCATATAATTTAACTTTTAAAACGTGAAATATGACAATTAATATAAGACGGGGAGAGTAACAAAAATTTAAGATGGTAACCACAACATCATTAAGAAGATAAGTCAAAGATTAATCCCAATAATCAAATTTGTCCTTGAAAAGGTACAAAAATGTCAAATCACTTTCAATGATATTTGTGAACTATAGTAAATCAAATTAATAAAATAAATAATAAAAACATTGGTCATTATTTATCACATATCACATGGGGTGGCATATTATACAATTCCTTGTTACCATTTTACCTCATAAATATAAAGCAAAAAGAAAGTTTGATGTCCAAAATATTTCGTGTTTATATCTGATTCAAGAAAGAATCGCATCTCAAAAGATATGATGTAAACAATCTATCTTTATAATATAAGTGTTAACAGTTGTTTCTACAGCTCAAATTTATAATTTATAAATCATAAAATTTACCTCGAAAATATATTTGTTTAAAAGATTCATCAAGATTTTCAATTTGAACATGAAAATCTTACTAGAGGATCTTGCGTAACACTAATCAAATTAATTGAGACTTAATATGAATATCGAATACCGAATAAAAAATCAATACAAATAAGACAAAGGCAAAAGTGCAAATTGAGAGGTCCATTGAACCCAAATACCTAAATTTACCAACTTGAATTGGACATGCTCCATTTAAGACAAGAAAGAATGAATAATATGTTTGAATTTCCAACTCTTAATGGTGACTTTTCACCAATTTTAATATGTTTATACTCCCTCTGTCTTAAAATATTTGTATCGCTTTTGGAGGGTCAAATTATATATATTTTGATCAATATTTTTAAGATATATTTTTTAATCATACTGATATAAGGAAAATGATAAATTTATAATACTTTTCATATAGTTCTTAATTTTTAAATATTGAATTAATCGAAATCAAATTTAACCTCAAAAATGAGTCGAATTGACTCTCAGAAAGCTAAATATGACAACTATTTTGACACAAGTGCCTAAAGAAGACATTTAAGAACATAGGTCAAGAAAAGAAAAGAATTTGGTGACAAAAAATTTCGAATATCAATAGTGAACGATTCAAAACTCGGGGAATAAAATAAGTGGTGCGCAATTTCAAACTAAATGGATAATAATATCTCCCTAAACATAAGTCAAAATTCATTTTATTTAATTCCAAAAAAGTGAAAAATATTCAACATCTTCAAACAACAAGAGTAATTAGATTTGCAATTATCTCCATATTCAATACAAAGGAGGCCTACTAAAGGAATTAAATATAATGGTTAGAATCTTTCCATCCTTAACTAAGGCTATAGTATAATGATTAGAATCCCTCAATTCTCGATAAAACTCGAGTATGTTCAACCTTTCTTAGTGTACATACAACAATAAACAAATATTTTCAACCCCATACGTAACATGATTCATAAATGAAATTCAAAAAGAATGAAATATATACAAACCTTACTAGTGACAGAGAAACTATTCCCGATTGAGTCTTATTCACTCAAACCAATGAATTACAAATATCAAATGGTTAAACCAAACAACGCAACATAGTTGCAACTATCTTAACAAAAACATAGAAGAAAAAGTTGCCTTATGAGAAGATTTTTGGCATCAATGGACTGCAAGATGTACACAAGATAGTTATCTAATACTTCCAAATTCCAAATATTAACCATGCAAATGATTATTTTTGCTTTAAAATTTCCAAACTTGAATTACATGAACCATAGGAGGATCCAGGTACATATTATTTAGATAAGAAATTGTCATAATTTACAATAAGCACCCAAAAGGCACTTGAGGATGAGTCTTGTCCACATAAAAGGTAGGTATTTAGTATTAAACAGCTGATAATTTACAAGAAATCTAATTTCAATCAAGATTGGATTCAGTTCCTTCTTTTTTTCTTTTTCTTTTTTCTCCTTTTTTTGGTTTTAGAAACATTCATGGCTTAGCCTTAGAAATTGCAAGATGTAGTTGCACCTCCAGCCAAAATTGGACTGCAGCTCTCCATTTTTTTTGGTCCCGCGTCTTTTACATAAAACTAGCTCTGATGCTTCATGAAAGAGTTCTTGATGTATTTATTTAGAGTTCCAGCATCTGGTCAGCGCATATCTTCATGTGCTCTCAGTTGTTTTCCGCAAAGAAGTAAAATTGAACCTGCAAACAAGTGCATATATCACACATCCAAATGCGGCGTCTAGAAAGTTCACTTGTTCAATTTGGTAGTAGAAGATACAATACCTAATGAGGGGCTTCTGAGGAACCGCAAATGCAGCAGATGCAATGCTGGTGGACAGTGCTGGCTCAATCGGCTTTCAGGGGCAAGGGGAAAGAAGCAAAAAGATTAGAATTTTGCATCCAACATTTGCTCGTATGACGTAGCAGACAAGCTTATTATAGCGTACAATTGACTCAGAGAAATAGAATTGTCTTACAAAGACAGACCTCTTTATTAAAGCTCCTGTAAAATTCTTCAGGCGAAGACTAATTGAAAAGGGCAACAAAAGAAGTGGAAAACAGAGCCTAAAGTCTTATTCAGAAAGACAACTTCAAACATATCAAGCTTCTAAATTTGACCAAATTTATGTCACACCAACATGCAACATTCCATGTCTTTGAATTCCAAAAAGGCTAACCGTACTAATATTTAGGGCCAGCAAGAATCAGATGTTTTTCCTAACATGACAGTTAAAGAGTAGGAGCGCACCCGAGGGACAGACCTCACACTACAGGCATCAAAGAAAAGCAGAATTAACTAGTTTTAAGCAGAATCAACTAGTTAGTCTTATATGAGAATAGTCTAGCTATGATGCAGCCAAAAATTTAAACAGCAGAAAATTATTAAGGAGATTTGTATAATGCAACTGCAAATGGAGAAACTCTGCACGAAATCAGGATCTCAAGTGAGAAATATTCAACAAATTTCGGATTAAAATTGAAGTCCATGAAGTTAGAAGACAACCTCAAGTTCTTCCAAGCCCTCGCTTTGTAGGACCTTATGGCTAGAATCACCAATTCTATCCTTTTCCTCTGACGTTGCTACCCCAACAATTTGCTCTGGTTGAGGGGGTACTGTCTGCAGCTCATTAGCTCCATCAAAATGCTTAACTCCATTTTTCAACTCCAGACCATCCACAAGATCTTCAACACCATGAGATTCACTTTGCTGGCCAACAGCCAATTCTGCAGATTGCATGACTGTTGTTGTCTCTGTTACAGCTGCAACTGATGCAGGCACAGGCAATGTGCTTTTGATAGAAACTTCAACTTGGTTATCAACATGTGTAGTACTCAAGGTATCACCAATATCAGCTTCAAAGCGTTTCAACTCTCTAGTTTCACCTGGTGAGCTGGCATCACTGCAACTCATGGCCAGGGACTCTTTTGAGCTTAAACCTGTGTTAGCTTCGTCATGTTTTCTCTTTCTGCTAAAAGCAGCATCAGGAGATGTTTTAGCAGTACCAAGTGATCTTGAACCTGAACGACTTTCACTTTTTGCAGGCTGAGCAGGACGTACTCCTCCCGGGAAGACAAAGTCGGGGAGATCTTTTCGTCTTACATGACACACATGAATCCACATGCTAGATTTCCAAAATGAATATGCATATACATCTCGCTTAAAATCTTCAACTGTCAACCTTATATCAAATTGTTCGCCTTGTTGAGGATTAGCACCTTGTTTTCTACGCAATCCCATAAAATAAGAATGGTGAAATGGCTTAGATTTATCTGAGAATTCACCCGGATGTGGATGGCATTGAAGTACACCGGCAGTGTCTCTCTCGATCTGGATGAATATAGCAAGGAAGCTTCATCAATCAGTTCCTTTGGCGAAGCAATAGAGGTGAAGCCATCAAAATGTGAAACAGAAGAGAAGAACATCACCTTTAGAGTAAGCAGGCGTATCCTAGATTCAACCCATCCTTTCCATTGCCTCATGTCAACATCACTTTCTGCAGCTATGTCTATTCGTAAGTAGTTTCTATAGGCTTCAAAGAAAGGGAAAGGCTCAAATAGACTTCCCCAGCTAGCTTTGTTAGCTTCTATTGCCTATATACACATAGAAGTAAGTGAGTGAAAGAAGACCTCAAAATTGATGAAAATAGGAATAACGATTGGAAGATAAAAGCAATAGGGTTAGGATAGAAGTCACAACTGAAGAGTATCGGTGCCACAAAAAACAAATGAACAGTCTAAAAAGATATTAGGGAATCAAGTATTTTAACCATGAGCACCAAATTCATTTTTTTTAAAAGAATGGTAACAATAACCATGAACACCAAATTCAATATATATACATGCTTGAACTTCCAAAGCAAACACTTAATTGAGCAAAGACTGAATGAAATTCAGTAGAAAGCTGAGATGACGAAATCTTTGTGACAGCGAGCTTTTAACTTCATATGACTCAAGTTCTTATTTTACTTGTATGCACAGAAGGGCTGTTTTAAAACTTCTAGGGGGGTGAGAACGCGCTCTATCCCCGCAAATCTGATAGATAAGGAGCAATCTAGGAACAAGAGTTTCTCATGGTGAAAATCTCTTCCTTCCTAGATTGCAACATGCATTAGAGACTACAGTTGAATGCTTACAACTCACAGGTAAGAATCAAGGCTAAACAACCGTAGACACTTGTCTCGATAGCGGAGCTCAATTACTCCCAAGATTTACTAGAATCAATCATACTCACCAAGTTAAATTCTGCTACTACTATCTCGAGTGTTATGGTTAAGATATAGCATTCCATAGACATCAAATTTGGGACATTATGCCTACTTCGTATTTTTTTTATTTTTGTTTTTTTGAACTGGTAACTTTACTTAGTATATTGAAACAATAGATATTTTGTATACTAAATAAAATTAAAGAGAGAGAGAGAGAGAGCGAAAAACACACAGCTCTAATTTATGCCTCTCCCTTGTTGCGAGGGCTGTAAGAGACATCAAGGTAAATATAGTCATTAAGGAAAATTCTTAATCATATGGAGCTACATGATTAAAGGCTACTTCAACCAAACTCTACCAAACTACTGCAATTATAACATACATTAAGCAACGAAAACATGAAATACTGATACTAAAGTAAGCAGCAAGTGATTTATCATGCATAAAGACAGTAGAGAAAAATGCTTCTACTAAACCAAAGATGGCATGCCGCACTCAATTCCCAACATGATTGAGAAACATTCCAAAAGCATAGTTTTGTTTCTGATGTGTATTAGATAATTTTAAGTAAACGGGTTAAATTAATAGAACCAATAGGAAGACAAAACCTGGAGATCAAAATGGTTGCATTCAGTGAACAGAAATAGCAGTAAACCCCAAAAAACTGAGCACACAGAAATACCTCACAAATTTCATTCCCTCTATGGAATTCTTCCGTCATGACACGCAAGGTACTTGTTGAAACATTATAACTAGAATTCATGCAGGGGTATGCTGGAGTTATTATCGGCATTAGATGCTGCCTGTCTTTGAAATTCCTCCGAGGATCCCAATAGGCCAGCCCAAGAGATCCTTCAGTTATTGGACACAGCAAAACTGGGTTAGGCCAGCGCCACAAACTGTAGACCCTGAAAAAACGAGAGACCAACATGCTAGGAGCTGCATTAGGATAAAGCTGGCAAATCCTAGCAACAAGCAGTGCCCAATTTATACCGCCTAGAAATCCGGTAACCTGGTAAAAACAGCGACACAAGTTTAAGAGAGGAGAACTGTCCTTAACTAAGATGGCAGGTACAGCACCTTTTAAGGACGCATAAGATGATACAATGGGCCATGTTGTATTCTTACATTTGAGTAAACTCCACGTCTTTTTGCCCACAATCTCATGCATCTCAGTGCGGTGCGGAAACTCTACAGGAATCAAAGATGGGGGGAAAGATTAGGTATGAAGTTTCAAATCGAATATATTTACACAATTGTGAGGCAAAAACCTGAATATTGGGTACTAAATGCAAAACTTGATCCGTTACTCTACATCCATTAAGACTACGAACAGTCTGATCATCCACATTCTGTAGTATAGACTCCTGTGAAACATCCAAGTCCTGCAACAGAAAAATAAGATTAAAATGCAATACAGTGCATCTCGAGAAGTTTACATATTAAAATATTTATTCAACAGCAATCCAAGATTTCAGATGAATAGTATGACAATAACACTAGTTTAGAATAATGATCTTACAAACACAAGAGAAAAAGTATACATTATGCTCATCAGCACACAACAGGACAGAGATAACTGAATACTACTGATAACGGATAACATTAGCGAATAATAAGATAAGTAGGAATGGACAACTGTATATTTCAAATTTAAAAACGGTAAACAAGAAACTAATAAACCTCTTTTTAGAAAGAAAAAACCATTCCTACCTTGATTCTTTTAGCAGTCAAGAGTTCCAGAAATCCTCGTGCAATTGCAGAAAAAAGCATACTAATAATTTGCATTTTACAAGCAAGAGCCAGGACAAGTAGCAAGTAATCATGCACAATTAATATAGTGCAGTAATAATATTTTACTCCCCCACCCCCTTTCAGATGTTCTATTAGTATTAAGAGCCTAAAGCAAACATATATCCTCATAAGATGACCAGGTGCAGTTTTCAATACCTATCCATTGTTATTTAATAAGCATCAAGTAGATACTTTAAGATACAGCAAAACCACAGTAACTTTCCCTTGACCATTCACTACTTGGATCCAACTCAAAAATGAAGGGAGCTAATAAAATTTATCCATGTCATTTGCAAGTAACATTCTACACCAAAAAGCCAAAAAAAGCCAAATACCCTCAGTTTCTAAGTAGAATTCCCTTCAAAACATCCTCTATCTCCACAAAATCCACAAACTGCAACAAAAGCTATAATTCTATTTTTCTATTCCGCTTTTGTCTCTGTCCAAACCACTGCAATAAGCAAACTTAAAGATACACCTCACCATCCACTTCATCACAACTAAGTTAGAACATATCGCACATTTCCTTGGCTACTTAGGAATTAATCAGGAAAAATGAAAAAGTAAAGGCATCAAAGTGGGATACTGAAACCCCCATGCTAGGTTCACAATTTAACCAATTATGAAGATAATATGCAGAAGCATATAACAAAGCCAAATGCACATCAGAAGACAGATTTTCCAGAACTACAAAAGATGGTGCATCTCAAAGCAGGAGTATAATCAATCACATACAAGAGAATCATACCTCAGGTATAACCCAGAGTGATACATTCGCATAAAGAAGGTCTATGGAAACCCCATCGAACTTGAACTTCATAACAGGAACGTGAGCGTCAGGAACAGGATGAAGTTCTTGTATTTCAGGCATCTCTTCAAGCATTCTATGAAGTTCACCAAAGAAGTCCTGCAATGTAAAGAGGAATATTCCATGAATCAATCTTCAGCATAGAATCCTAAAATTAAAGGATGTAAACTAAAAAGGCTGTCATCCTACTTCACGCATTGCATGTCTAGGTCCTACACAAAGTGTGTCTATATCAGCACCTGGGCCATGTACCTGTTAAAACCATCAAAAAAAGTTAACTTGATAAAGTAAAAGGCTAAAAATTACCCAACAAGCAAGATAAGCCAAGCAATATAATATACAAAATACTCCTTCAGTCTTTATAGACTTAAATCACCTTTTTGTTTAAAATTACACATACATTCACAATACCAGAATGTAATATGTTTGCTATCTAAAGGTTTTCCTTCCAATTTTCAATCCTGCCTCGCAAAGGGTGACAACTACTGCAAAGTATCACTGCATAATCCTTCCCCATAACATCCCAAATTTGAAACACTAAGCATCACAGTGATGAGAGAAAAGACCAAGGCACCCAAAGGGTGAGGTCTAGTGGTCAATGAAGTAGGCTGAAAACCATGAGTTCTCAAGTTCAAATACCAATGGAGGCAAAATCACTAGGGTAATTTCTTATCCATTTATCCAAGGCCTCGGTAGTCAAAGTTACCTGATACCTGATAGTAGGAGATAGCAGGTACCACAAGAAATTAGTTAAGTTACGTGCAAGTTGCCCGACCATGGTCACAAAAATGATGAGAAAAGACCACGCTGCAAAACCAACTCCTAAATAACACAAGAATGAGAAAACTCAATAGAATTGACAAGACAACAACATACCCAATGCAGTCCCCACTTTGTGGGGTTTGGCAAGGGTAGAGTGTACGCAAATCTTACCCCTACCTTAGAAGTAGGGAGGCTGTTTCCATTGATGGAAGGAGGACGTACAAGAACACCTATTTGTGCTTACTGAAGTTGTCACAAGATTGTTATAAATTAAAAGATCTGCAAGGGCTTGAAGAAAAGTTCTAGACCAAGTGCCCTCTCCTCAATCGAGTACCACATTAGATTTGACAAATTTATTCTACATGCTACTGCCTTCAACCTGAGGAAATTTGTGCTCCCTAAAGATCTAATCAAGCAAACAACCCCCTCCCGCATACCCCACACCCCCAAAAATCTACATTTTGAGTTGTTTCTATTATTGAGCCATAGACATACAAACAAAAGTGCCAATCTATATACTGCCAGCTGAATCCAACAAGGGAGTAAAATAAGAAGAAAGAGAGACATACACCAAGCCGATATGAACCAAATGTGAAGATTTTTGCATTTGCCTCATGCACCACGTCATCATTGAAGCCTTTAGCACGACAGACATTTTTCACCCAAGTCTTCACAATCTGTTTCACTCCAAAATCAGTAATTAATGACTGTTGTAGTAGACCAAGAATTCTTAATTCAAAAATAAGAACAACCTGATCTAATCTCCCTAGCACTTCTTCCCTTTTAATGGCTTCTTCATGACTTTCATATAAGCCTGCATCTGCAAGAAACTGAAAAAGTGCAGTTTCGTCAGATTTTTTTTTTTTTAAATACAGTCTATATCTCTATCTCACACACACATGTTGATGTGTGCCCACAAATCAGTATCTCAGAAATCACATATAGGTTCAAACATTGTTCTCTTGAATCATACATCACTTCGTTGGGACGCTAATCTGTGTTAGTTTAATCATTTGACGGAAAAACAAAACATGGTTGAGAAGGAAAACTTAGGTTGATTTGAAATCACAACTTAGATTGATTTTAAATCACCCTCTCAAATACCATAAGTATAAGCATGCTTGTGTTTGGTTAACTTCAAAATTGTATATCCTATCCTATTAATCAAGAAAATACAAAACATCTCTACTAAACACTTGTTTAGGCTCGGTTATAGGCTTATAGCTGACAAGCCTACTGCAGCTAGGTTTAGAGGGAAGTTATGAGCATTATGTTCATGCATAAGACCTTAGCTTAAAACTTTTATCATCACCACTATTTAAAAACAGTATTTTCTTCTTTTTATGACAAGGTAACCTGAAGGCGCTAGCCTTCAAATACGCACAAGGTAAACCATGCGCCAGTGTAATAACCCGCAAACCACACAGGAGAGGTAAAGCACACTAGGCAAGTGACGTGCAATGAGCTCGACCGAGAAAATGATGCAAGGGATTCGAACCTAAGACCCTCAATTTGGGAGACGGAGATCCCTGCGCAACCAACTCAGCCACCCTTGTAGGTTTCCTAAAAACAGTATCTATGATTACTATTACTCGTAGATATAACAGTTTTGGTCTTTTTGGAGTTGAGCAGCAGATCTCTTTGAAGATCCTGTGTTCTAACTGATATTCTCAAGTATTTAACAAGTATACAATGCAACTTTAACTTACAAACCTGTTCAAAGAAGCAGAGTCTACCACACATCAAATTCCAGTTTACAACCTCTGAACTATGCAAAATCAACTCTACCATGAATTCAAAGTCAGGGGAAACCCCTTGATTTGGTAAATCATAATCTTCATACATAATCTATAAAACCCATCACAAACACAGCTGGAAAAAAAACTTTTTTCCAATCAAAGAGTATAAGGTAAATCAAGAACAAACCTTTTCCAATTCGCGGTTTCTAACAACATCCAATTCAGATGGTCCACCAGTTGAAATTGGTTCAGATATTCCATATGCAGTGCTACTCATCGCCTCCAAAGAACACAAATAACTATTTCTCTTTTTTCTTTTTTTTCCCTTTTTTACTCAATTGAAAAAACACAGAAACTCTATAAACCTCTTATCTTTTTTGCATATAATAACAAAATAAACCTTGAATCACAAACTTTTCTCTTTTTTTTTTTCTCAATTTAGTTCACTACAACAATCGAATGTAATTGAGGAAACAAAAAGGCAAAATCAAAACTGAAAAATAAAAAAAGAAAAATTATGAGTCTTATACTTCAGACAAATTCTCATTAAATTGAGAGAAGCTACAATGAAACGAAATACAATAAAATAAGCACCAACAACTAAAAACCCTAACTTTCTCGATTTTTTTCCTTTTTTTTCACTAATACAACTTCACACCACCAATAAAGCTACCGTAACTGCTCAAATTTTGCAAAATAAAGCCTCGAAACAGTGCGATTCTCTCAATTAACGCCGATTTTGCTCGATTAAAGCTTCGTTCTTCGCAGGATCGAAACCCTAAAATTCAACCAAAAAAATTGAAAAGAAAATTAAAAAAAATTAAATCGATTGAAATTAAGATTAAATATACAAATATATATACAAATAAAGCCCAAAAAAAGGAGAAATTGAAGATATAGCTTACAGGAAAGAGACGAGGCGGAGCCACTGGTCGACGAATGAGAGAAAGAGGAAAAAGAGAACGAAGAAGAATAAATAATGGAGATATTTTTATTTTTTTGTATAAAAAAAAAATAATAATAAATAAGCGGAAAAAAATTATGAAATATCTAATTTTATATAAATATTTTAATTTATGATTTTGTTATTTCGTGTTAGTTCCTCCTATTATAATTTTTTTTTAATTCTTAATATTGAACTCTATTTATTTTTATTTAAACATTCAATATTTATATTTATCAACTCGATTAATGTACATTAATATGACTAATTTGAATTTGTACGTAAAATGTGATCAAGTATAAATACATTTAATTCATCTGAAAACATTATTTATGAGATCGAGTTTAATAAGAAAAATCTTCTTTATTAACTTATGATAAATATAACAAGTGAGAATATTATTAGATTTTAACTTATGAAAATAGGATTACGTTGGAATTTAACTTAAAAGTGTCTCCAAAGACTAAAAAAAGAATAAGTGATATTTTCATGAAAAAAAATATTACTCGTGAATCAAGAATATTTATCTGAAGGAAAAAAAAATGTGTGTGAATAATTATAGTTTTTCTTAAATAATGTTATGGATGAATATACATAAACAAGTTAATTTCACGCACCATCAATTGCAAAAAAAATTATTTCTTGTGCTACAAACTTTGAACATGTTCAAGTTTTTTTATGATCACAATTTAAATGGTAAATGGTGTACTAATAATTTGCAAAATTATAATTAAAAATTATATAATAAATTATCACAATAAAATAAAATTAGAAAAAGCAAGTCAATAGAAGTAGTACAATGAGCAAATATTATTGATATTGTCATATATGTTTTCCAACTCATTAATTAGTTAAAGTTTAGGTCCTTAAAATTATAAAAATTAATATAAAGCTAATAGTAGTAACACATGGTGATATCACACTTATGCCATTTGGAAAATTTATAATTAGACACGTGCCATTTGTGGATTTAGTAAAGAGCATGTAAATTAATCTAGACATCACGATTATAAAAGATATACATATAAGTGGACATGAATGTAAGTATGTCAACATTAATTCTGTCGATTTAATCGAGACTTACATGTAAGTGTGAATCCAATATTAAGCAAGTGAATTCGACATTCTTGATACGAAATAAATTATATAAATTCTGTCAAGACTTATATACAGGGGTGCTTCCTTTTGTACCAAGAATCACCCTTAGAACATAAATACGAGCTTTGCACCGTTTGAATCTGAACTAGTCGATGTCCCAAAGTGAATGTCGAATACCGTGTGGAAAATCTTTATTGTTTTTCTTTTGAAGAGGAGTGATCTGATATTTTCCTAAAATACATGGGCATGAATGAACTAAAAGTAAAATTAAAGGGCTCCATGTACAAATTCCTTTAGTATTATTAGCGCCATTTTATATTGGACAATAAAAATTTTAGCGCCATTTTTTATCTCAAATTTTTATTTAAAAAAAATATAATTCGCGCAAATTAGGGTTTCGATTTCATTTCTCTTTCACTCTGGGAATCTAGGTAAGTATTTTTCTGCTAATTTTGTGTAGAATTTACTCATTTTTTGTGAAATCTCATATAAAAACAGCAATTTTTAGATATAATTTCTGTTTTTCTTGATGTTTGGAATCAAATGAACTCAATATTGTTGAATCTCTCTCTCAAAAAAATAAAACAAACAGATAGATTTGAAATTATCATAATTTTTTCCTTTTGGGTTTTTGATTTCAGCGAATTGTAGCTCAGATTGTGGTAAAGTTCTCTTTTTTACCATTGAAAATGGCAAGTTATTATGATATTGATGATATATTAGCTGAGGAAGAGGTAATTTCTAGTTCATGAATTTTCTTTATATTTGGTTAAAAATGATTCGAAAGTCTTTCTCATAAGCTATTGGGTGTAAATATATTTATGGGTTTGATACGAGTTTTGTAATTCAGATGGTTCCAGCTGTGTTCTTGCAAACAGCTAATGAAGTTGGGATATTTGATTGTGCTGATGACACTAACAAGGTAAAATTCTGAGGGAAATTTATGTTGAATCTGTTTTATTTTCGTGACCTAAAACTGATGGTTATTTCCTCTTTAAAATCCAGGTGGAAGCTGGTACCCATGTAGAAATGCCCTTTTGGCTTGCCCAGGAGCTATATGTGAGACAAGCGGTATCTATCAAAGTTCCTCCATATTTTGATACCAAGTAAGTAAAGATCCTAGTGAAGTTTCATGCTTTCCTTTAGTTTAAATATAAGTGGGATTAGTTTAGTATGTGAAAAGTGGCAGTTATTGGAAGAGACGTTGGATATGTACGCACACTTGGTGTCTAACTTTTCTCTCTCCATTTTTTTGTGGGGGGGGGGGGGGGGAGGAGGTTGCACAAGTCTGAGTGTCTCCTCTTGGTGTTAAATTTCTTGTTTTGTGGATGCTAATTTACCAGAGCCAAAACGAGGAATGAAATAGGAGCTGATGCAGCACATGTTGATCTAAGAAGTTTATGCCCCTACTTTTATGATTTCGGATGCAAAATAGCACGCCTGTGAGTTCTTGACTATTTTTTTTCTGCCTGTAACTTTTATCATTCTTTATCACCTTATAGCCTTTCCTTTTTTGCAAGAATCTCAAATGCCCCAGGTATGAAAATTGCAGTAGAACGAGTGATAGTTCTGTTAGAGTAAGAGCTACTGCTGGAATAACCAGTGCTAGTTACTTGACTGTCTTATTTTGCAGTAGTGGTCAAGTAATGTGTGACAAAACCTTGCTACTGACTTTTAGTTGGTCATTTAATTGCAAGCAATAAGCATCTCTACTTCCATTGATATCTTGATGATTAGAAAGTAATCACTTGTATTTTGGAGTTGTCATTTCTAGTTTAGCATTATGTTCTAAGCATCTCCTATTTCTCTCAAGCTAAATAGTCCACATGACACAGCAGAATTATCCTTCAAATCCTCTTGAGCCTACTGCCAGTCTTTTGACTTCTCCAACTTTGAAGTAGACTCTTACATATGCTGGAATGACCCAATGCTCACCAAAAACATTGAAGAACAGTGTCCAAATCTGCCAGATATTTCCGCAATGCAGTATTAGATGGTTTGTAGATTCTACTGATGTTTCACATAGAAAACATCTACTACTACATATCAAAATCCTCTTTTTCACTAATATCATCGGTCAAACAAGCATTCTCTGCAGCGAGCCAAACAAAGCAAGCAACCTTAGTAGGTGCATAAGTTTTCCACAACATTTCCAGGGCCAATCATAATCCCACCGCCCAGATTTCTTCCTCAGTAAGTTAAAATAGTTCCTGATTTAAAAAGCACCAATAAATTGTGAAGACTGGACCAGAATGCTGCCAGGGAGGAAAACTTTTGACTTAATACAGATCAGTTCATTGTACTTGATGTGAAGCATGAATTTTTGACCTGTAACTCATGCAGTTTATGGTACTTTATATTAAAAACTCTAAATGGGTCTGCATTATTTTTGGTGATTGCTGCATTGTTGAGATTAGGAGGTTGGAATGATCTCTTTTGTTGTTCCTTCTTCATCACCTATTAGCTATTCCTTTATGAGTTGCTATATAAAATGTGTATGTGGTTTGGGGGGGGGGGGGATGTCAGCTCTTCATTGAACATGAGGATGAGTCTGATGGGAAGCTTAATTTCGTAGAAGCATATCTTGATAATGAGGATCGTGCGGTTTGTATATTTCCAGGCTACTTTATTAAGTATACTTGATCCATACAGGTTTTTTGCCAACTGGATTACAATACCTTGTTCATAATCTTTAATCTTGGCATGGAATGGAATTCAAGTCTGCTTTTATTAAGTGTGCTTAGACAAGTTTTGGTTTATACTCGTACCTTGTCGCATCCTGCACTCAAAATGACTTGAGCACATTAAAGTCTTGAGTCTTTTGTTTGCTATCCTTTTTCCTTAAAGAGAAAAACAGTAAAGGGAAATCAAATGCATTCATGTAATTGGTGCAACTGTTGCTGGAAAGGCTCTTTTTTTCTCTCTTTTTCCAGAGCAGTAGGATAGTCCTTGTTATTAAGCTGTTCATGCAATTATAAATTCATAGAACAATCCTGGTGTTTTTAATATATCAATTTTAACTGCTTTGAACCTACTAACTGACAATGGACAAGGGAAGAATGATTATTTTATTCATATAACAATCCTGATTTTCTTGTCCTTTCCATTGCACACTAGTCAATTGATATAAATGTAGATGCTAAATTGGTTTTCTTCAGGTCAGGGTTATCTCATGTTCAACATCTTTCTTATTGGAACAGGATTGGTGAAAAAACCATTGGACCTCTACTTCTGGTTGCATTTCGAACAAGATATCGAGAAGTCCTCATCAAGGCTCATACTGCAGCATCAATTGTGACACCCAAGCATTTGACTCTTCTTACAAAAGAAGAGACTAAATGTGAGAAAATTCTGCCAATATATTGATTCTCTACCATTATTATCCCCCTGCCCCTCCAAAATTATGTTGCTCGGACTCTTCAAAAATGCCACAAGGTGCGTGTCGGATCCTTCAAATGTATTGCACTTTTTGGCCATCCGATACAAGTGCAATCACATCTTTAGAGAGTCCGAGCAACATAGCTCCAAAATAGTGTTAAAATTTTTAAAACAAAAAGAAAAACTCTTGTGGTTGGGGCTTTTAGACAGTTTTCTAAAGAACCTTTTTTGAAAATGCTTCTTTGGAGAAGTTTTACAAACACAATGAAAAGTTTTTTTGTAAGTTGTTTTTAGAAGTTTTTGTCAGGTTGCTTTTAAGGGCCAAAAGATTTTTTTTGAAATAACATAACCAAAAACAACCACAATTTTTGCTATTCATGGTCCAAATACTTATAAGATTTAGGGTGTGTTTGGTATTCCCAATTTCAACTAGGAAAACAAATTTCTTACAAAATCAGGACAATGACTTTCCTGGTGTGAACATGAAAAAACAAGTTCCACAAGTAGCAATGTAGCATCCCATGTTAATTGTGTCCTTCACATCCCAACACCGTATGGTGTTTATCTATATTGTAGTGAGACATTATTATAACAAGGTTGGACTGTACTAATGTTTTGGTTTGCTTTATCAATGCTGAAGTGTATGAAGCTGGTCAATCCTCAACAGCTGCATTTAAGAAGTGGAGGATGGGAGGTCCTAGACTGCAGAAAGCTTCTGTACTTGGGAGAAAGAGGAAGCCTGTTGAGTGAGTTTTTGTACTTGAAACATATATGATCACTCCTACAATGTGAAGATGTGTTGTAGTATCTATTTGGCTATTCTATGAGATTTGCATCTCCTTTCAACTTCAACAGGTCATTTGGTGTGCTGTATAAAAATAGTATTAAATAGTGTATTAGTAATGCCGACATTTTCTTTTATCGATTGTTTGATTTGTGTATCAAATGCATAGTATCGAACATAAGGGAGACGGGAAATGTACACGCCAACAATGTGAAAGTTCAAGTAACCAATCGATTGATTTACCGGAACCAGCACTTTGAGATCTATTCAATTGGCCAACAAAGAAACTATCTACTCAATAAAGAAGAGAGGAAATATTGACATGACACAATTGTATAGTCTACTCTGAAAAAAGAAATTGCCTCCATTAACAAACATGATTACAGAACACTGCTTACACGACTGCTACTTTTGTACTGATACCATCTCAGTTAGGCAAATAGGAGGTACCTACTCGATTTACATGTATAGCTATTTCAGTAACACAAACAACACCCTTTTATATTATACCGAACAAGAAAGTGCATCTGCCTTGAATATGAGGGTTTGAGCTATATTACACGGGGCAAAGTACAAAAGGGGGTATATAAAAGTAAACCAGAAGGAATAGTTTAAATAGCAGTCTCTCCTCTTTTCAGCAGCTCCTGGAAAACATACAGAACAAAATAATTTAGAACATGCTTCGACAGGTTCTAACTGTATTTCAGCTTTTAATGTCGTAGAACTTGTTAACTACTCGCTACATATCATGAGGGAAACAAGTTATTGCATACCAATTTAGTAGCAGCAATAGCCTGCCTTTGCCTTTCCTTTTTATTGCGCTGGCACTCTGCACACCAGCTGGAGAGGTCTTTCTGGTGCTTCTTTATCTCTCTAAAGACAGAACTGGAAGGGGAAGATAACAATCATTTAGGTATTCGACAATTTTAGTAGACGGGAATAAAAAGTTCGTTATCCGCTATAATTGAGTTGCAGCGGAAATGCCCATAAACAAATATCGACATTTTTTATAGACAAAACAAACAAATTTGTTCAGTTGGAAAATGAGAGAGCGATCAAAATAGAGTGTATGCATGACCAACCACCATTGATGGCTAATGAAAAAGTTCAGAGATTTGGCTAACGGAGCCCCTTTTAACAAAGTTTCTGTAAACATGCTAAACCAAGCACTGATGCCAGAAATTAAATCAAAGACCTCCCAGCATCTGCATCAAGGAGAGTTGTGTAGATGACAAGGAGGCCTTAATTAAGCATCAATATTACATACTTACACAATTAAAAAGCACTATGTCGGCTTAACACTTCCAAAGTTCCAAAAGATGGTAATGCAGCAATAACAGGATATTCCAACAATAACAATTTTTCCACGATCACATTTGGAACAGACTGTCAAGTGCATGACAAAAATTGGAAGGAAAGAGTATCTAATACCTTCTGCACCACAACAACAAGTTGATCCTCTGCCCTGATGTTGTTGCTCTAGCACCATGGCGATGGCGACCACGATGCAGCACTGCACGCCCCACAGCATGGGAATAATCGAAGATCTCCTGTTACAATTACAGAATACAGATCCGATAGTGAATGTTCACACAAGTGACATGATTAAGTTGTATGTGAATTTGATGATTGCTACTCTAACACACATCTAAGGTGGAATCAGCAACTTTCTTTATTATTTACAACCATATGTAAATAACAGGCTACTAATTTCAACAACACAATAACAACCATGTAAAAGAAACAAAGTATGAAAGAATGGAACTTATCATAAAAAATAATGGAAACATAACTTCCTATCAGAGTATAGGGATTCCACAAGCACAATTACTCAACTCATACAATGGGCAAATAATTACCTCCGGTTGTGATTCAGTATTTACATGCTTCTCACACCGCACTCCACGGAAGAACAGCTCTCCACCGGAGAATTGCTTACCCAAGCACACATTTAAAGTCACTTCTGAATCATCTACATGGAAACCTGAAAAATAAGCTGTTAGAAGCAAGACAGTAACTCAAAGAACCAAATAAGTTTTGCGGCACTCAAGCAATAATTTGCACCGTATAACTACTAAATAGAAACAACTCACCCAAGTCAACATCTCTATCCATTCCATACTCGACGACAAAACCATGATGGGAATCAAGTGTGGATCCACCAACTTCAGTAAAGAAAACTGCGCAAACAAATTCAAAGTAGAAAACCAAAAGAAATCCAGGTAATCTTCTCAATAAGCTCCTCTTTGTTTTCTTTGCTGCATCCTAATAAAAATATACAAGTTCTTACCTCTTGAAATGGGACGAATAAAATCTTCCATCAACTTCTCCAGCATGGTGTCAAGGCCAAAGTCATCAAGAACGGCACCGAATCTGTTCATCGTATTGGGACGCATTATTCTGAATTTCGTCTCACGGACCCACCTCTCAAAGTTTTCTACCTAATCAATCAGAACCAGATAAGAAAACATAAAAGCTAAACTACGAAGAAGAAGTAGATTGCCTGCAAACAGAAGCAGCAAGGCAGCTAATACCTCAGCCAACAACATCTCACAAAATCGTGGTTGAAGCATTTCAAATGCAAAAACTCCAGGAGAGGGTTCAGACATTATGTTCCTGAAACTTTCCTCTGAGTTCTCACTAATTGCCTTGAGAAATGATGGCACAAAGAAATTTGCAGCATGCATCGTATATAATTCCCTGTGTAGAGGCTGGAATAAAAGGCAAGCAAATTAGAAACGAAGACGATCAACCCTGATTCAACAAAGATCAATGAGTGTTACATTCCTATACTTATAATTCGTCAAATGCAAAGGCATTTCTCTCTAGAGAAAGACAAGCTAAGTTATGTAAACTTTCATACTCCATTTTAATAGACTTAACATAAAAAAGCATAAAGATAGATCTTGTCATACAACCATCATTGAAATATTAACCGCGAATACCTTCAGCAAAATGTAAGTACCTGATAGTTCGATATAATCTTCTGTCTGTATTCTCTATGCTTCTGGACCTGTTGAAGCAGAGGAGATGATACGATATAGTATTGATAGAGTTATGGAATGAAAGAGAGTGCGAATTTCACAAATAGCAGGGAATTTTTTGTTAAAACCAAGAACAGTCAGAGACAGCATCCCAAATAACTTTAGTGTAAACAAAGCTTCATTAGGAGACTGGCATGTTCTGCTCAACTCTTCCATTTTCAGCTTTTCAGTGTTCTACAGCTGAATTCACACATATTCTAACATAATATATACAGTAAACAATCTGTGCAGAAAAACAAGGAAGCAAAATACTTGCAAAATTTGCAATGCACATCCCAAAGTTTTTCCATTTTCAGCTTGTTAGCGTTCTATCACAGCCCAATTCACACACATTCTGACATAATACACACACTAGTTAAACCGTGAAGGAAAAAAAAGGCAAATACATGCAAAATTTTGCAGTTTTCAACCCCATTTTTTTCCATTTTCAGCTTCTCAGCATTCTATCACAGTTCAATTCACACACATTCTAACATATCATATACACACTAATCAAATGCACAGAAAAGCAAGGACGGACTCCAAATATATTGCAGTACACATCCGATTTTTTTCCATTTTCAGCATTTTAGCATTCTACCACAGCTCAATTCACACACATTCTAACATATCATATACACACTAATCAAAATGTACAGAAATACAACGACGCATCACGTGCAAAACTCAAAATGCAGAATTGAGAAATCCTATAACTTACGCGAGTGCGTTCGCCTTCAGGAAAATAACGGAGGAGAATTTCACGCATGTAGTGAACCTTCTGGTCACGTGAAGAGCTGAGAAGAGCAGGCGGAAGATAACGTTCAAGGGAGCTAAACAGCAACGGATTGAAATCCAATTGAAGGTCATCATAGTTATCCGGTTTGTGATCAACGCTAGGGTTCAATCGCAAACGGTGAGAAGCGAACGACGGGTAAGCGACGCCGTTTGATCCATTCCGATGACAATTCCCGATTCCGTTGCCGACAGGGTTTGCCGATTGACCATCCTTCTTCCAATCCATTGCTGCTCCATCTTGAGACATTGATTCAGTTCCACAATTTTGGAATTTTTGGAACTTTTGGATTTTGAATTTTGGGATTTGCAGAAGGGAGAAATGTGAATGTTATGGGATCATTATATCAGATGGAGATTAGGGTTTTTTTTCCCAGTTGGGATTTTGTTGAGGGTGATGAAGATCTTTTTTAGGGTTTATATTTGTAAATCTGAGTAATTTTTTAATTTTATTTTTAATTTTGCTAATTTCTTTTTTTGTCTTTTTTATTTTATTTTAAAGCAAGATACATAAAATTAAATCGAAACGTATAATCCAAATTAAAAAATTAATTTATCAATAATAAGTTATTAATTTAGTGACTTTTGTAATGATTTTAATTTTACTATATTACATTATCGACTTGAGATTTTTTCTTAATGAATTAATTGATATACAATAGCAAATTAGTAAATTATACCATTAGTATATAAAGTCCTTGACTTAGGGTTTGGTTTTATAATTTTAATTCTGACGGTCTCAAATTCTTGATTATTCCACAAAGTGTTAATATTTGCTTTTAAGCAAGATTTAGTTGTTTAACTCATGTGCATGATTCTTTTTGGTTCGTCACTTTTTTCTAAGTGATTCTCAATGATTTTTTAATTTTATCTAATCTTAAAAGTTAAATAAATAACAATCAACAATTGATAAACAAATATCTTAATAATTTAGCATGTTTATAAATTGATAAATTTTAAAATCGAACTAAACGAATCAGTACATAACATGGTCAATGGACTAGGTTAAAAGAGGCAAACACTAATCGCAAAGGCCATCTTTCTTGGTGCCCGAGAAAATCAAAAGAATTTATACTCTTTTTAATATTTTAGAAGATTTAAATTGAATTTTTCTCATGAGAATAGATAAAGTATTTATTTGATTGCTAATTTCAACATATTATGTATAATATTTGTTATTTAATATATCTTACAGTGAAATTGGTAAAATTTATTAAAAAATCTCATAAATTTATAATTAATTGTCACATATAGATCCACCGCGAAGGCGATGAAAGAGAGGTCGATTTAGGGTGTGACATCAATCTCCAAGTACACATGTCAATAGGAAGTTCAAAACGTAACGCATCCACATGTTGCTCAATCTTAACCACCACAACCCCCACCCACTCTCCCTCCCAAATTTTTTGTGAAGTAGCTACTTTTTGAATTGTCTGCTTGACCTGTGTGCTTGAGGTTGATATCACACTCAATCATCCCGGGGAATACCCCATTTTCCCCTAGTTTCATGACAAATTTATATCTAATGGCGATTGCGATGGCGAGTGGGTGGGTTTGTGCTGATTGGGATTGTGTAACTTGTAGAATCGCTATTTTTTAGCTGCCTCATTAATCTGTGTGCTTCGACTGACGTCTCGCTCTGAACAGTGAACCTCGAAGATGGGACAGTGGGGCTTAGCACCCTTTCTTTGTGGGGAGATACCCGCCCACCCTCCACCTCATTTTCCCTTACCCCTTCGCCCCACCCAACCACCTTCAAGATTAGGATGTGACATCAAACCTCAAACAAACAGATCAAGCAGACAATTTAAAAGATAGTGACTCCATAAATAGTCAAATTCCAATCACCACAAACCCAATCAATCACCCATTGCGAATACTTTATTTTTCATCAATTTGTTATTATTGTTGTTACCACATTTACAATTATTTTTAAAAAAAATATAAATAATTTTGTGAAGTGTCAACTTTTTTGCAAGAAATATGTGAAATAGAAATAAGTTCGAATTTTTCACTATTATAAATAGGACTATAGATTTCTAATTATTATGCGTTTGGTATCTCCGTTCGCTGTTTACTAGCGGACCTTTCGAGGACCCCAAATAACAAAAAAGGAACTCTGTTTTAGCCGTCTCTACCAACCCACAAAACGTCATTTCTCTATATATTGTTCAACAGCGACGCTTTACACAAAAGTGATACTATTTTTTTTGGCGCAGAGAGAGAAAACAAGGCGATTTTGAGAGAGAAAAATGGCGAGTTCTAGTTTGGTGAAGCTCAACGCCTCGTGGATCGGTCAACAGTCGTTCAATCAACGGTCTGGATCATCCTCCCGGTTGCCTGTTTCTAATCGCCGCCGTGTTTCAGTCGTCTGCGCCGGATCTTACACCGATGAGCTCGTCAAAACTGCCGTAAATCTCTCCCTATATATCTATCTATATATGCATCTGTGTGAGTGTTTTTATGTTTGCATGCTTTGTGATCGGATCTATAAGCTTTTTTCCTGATGCAACTTGATTTGTTTTGTATTTTTGGTTTAAATCATGTATTTTCTGTTGCTTTTTTGTATTGAATTCTGCTAGAATGCTGAATTTTCGCAACTGTGCTGAGGATTGAAAAGGTTTAGTTTGGTGAACTTTTTGTGTATTTAAATTTCTATATTGATGTTGATATGTTTGGCTGTACTATCAGTTGGATCTAAAAGCTTCTGTTTATTTTAGATCATGCATTTTGGTTGAATTTTTGTATTGAATTCTGCTAGGCCGTAGGTTTGGTTGAAAACTTGAAATTGAAAAGGTTTAATTTGGTCAACTTTTTATTTATTCAAATTTTGATATAGATGTTGATATGTTTGGCTGTACTATCAGTTGGATCTCCAAGCTCCTTTTTGGTTTAGATCATGCATTTTAAGTTGAATTTTTGGTTAGAGGAGTGTGCTAGTGAGCTGCTGCTATTGGTTCAGTGAGTCGATGGAAATTTCAGAAATTTAAGAGGTTTACTTTCAGTCAGAATTGTTTTTTTATTGTTCATAGTGATGCTGATGTATTTGACTGTAGCTATGAAACAGCTAAATGGTTCATTCTAATTTTGCAACAACTACTATACCCAATGTAATCCCATTAGTGATGTGTGGGTAGGATAGTGTGCATGCAGACCTTATCCTTAACTTAAAAAGGTCTTCGAAATCTTAAATTTAGGTTGATGATTTGAAAATTTGTTTTCCAGAGCTACATGAAAGTGATATCTTTCTCAGACACAAACACTTTTATTTGTTTGAATATTTTCTGATCAGATCTATTAAGTTTTTCTCTTTTGGTTCAGATCATGCATATCAGTTAGTTTTTCTTATAAGTTCCATTATATACTAAATTTTGAAACTGTACTAGCTACATGGTTTATTCTTTTACATGGATACATATATTTTTTCTGCATATAGACATGGCCTGAGTCGCAATCAGTGGGTTTGGTTCAACATGCTATGTGATGCTAATATATCTACCTCCGTGTTAAAACTCACATTTGCCTAACATTCTTGTAAACTTGGAGGATGTGGGCTAAAAGATGTTCTGCAAAATATAATAATGTTGAACCTTTGTCTATTCCTTATTTGATGTAGAAAACTATTGCATCTCCCGGAAGGGGCATCCTCGCCATTGATGAATCAAATGCAACTGCTGGAAAGAGACTGGCATCAATTGGTCTGGACAATACAGAATCAAACAGACAAGCTTATCGTCAGCTCTTGTTGACCACTCCTGGCCTAGGTGATTACATCTCTGGGTCCATTCTATTCGAAGAGACACTTTATCAGTCCACTACAGATGGGAAGAAGTTTGTTGATGTCTTGCGCGATCAGAATATTGTACCTGGGATCAAAGTTGACAAGGTGTCCTTTTTAACCTGTTTCTATGTTTTGTGTAACTTCTGCTCTTCTTGCTGCTCCCTCCTTAAACTGTTGTTGCAAATATTTTGTCCAATTTTAACCCTTCTTTTTTTACTTGCAGGGTTTGGTTCCCCTACCAGGATCTAACAATGAATCTTGGTGCCAAGGATTGGATGGATTGGCTTCTAGGTCTGCTGAATACTACAAGCAAGGGGCACGTTTTGCCAAATGGTATGTTGTGGCCTTGTACTATTCTTCTGCTATTCCTCTCTCATGTTTTCTCTTATTCTTTCTTGGAAGATCAGGGTGCATTAAACTTTTCTGACGAATTATGGAACATAAATGATATGCGACTTTGAAATTTTCAGGAGAACAGTTGTTAGCATTCCTTGCGGTCCTTCTGCTTTGGCTGTAAAGGAAGCAGCTTGGGGTCTTGCTCGTTATGCTGCTATCTCTCAGGTAACATTTAGGACTTTTTCCATCTTTACAAAGTTGTAACTGAAAATGTGAGATAACTGAGTTCCCAGACCTGCCTTCTTAGTTGGTTGCACTTGTTTTTGGATATCCTTCCATCTTCAGAATTGGAGAACAATCTTAAGGGATCTGCATGATCTGGGAAAGGAAGTTCGTCTTTCTCTTTATGGATTTTTGAAGATTATTTTTTCCTACAGGACAATGGTTTAGTGCCAATAGTGGAGCCTGAGATTCTTTTGGATGGAGACCACCCAATAGAACGAACACTTGAAGTTGCCGAACGTGTCTGGGCAGAAGTCTTCTACTACCTTGCAGAAAACAACGTTGTTTTCGAAGGAATTTTGCTCAAACCTAGCATGGTTACTCCTGGTGCTGAGCACAAAGAGAAGGCTTCTCCAGATACCATTGCTAAATACACACTTACCATGCTGAAAAGAAGAGTTCCTCCCGCAGTTCCCGGAATCATGGTACGATTTCCTACTCTTTGGTTTACTCATTTCTTTTTCATTTAATCAAAATGAACCATAGAAAGATTAGAGAAACTACACGCTTGGACTCTTTTTTTTTTTGAAAAACTATATTTACAGTGCTACTTCTTGGTCCTTTTCTATTCCTTGCTCTTTTTCTTGTTCAACAGTGCTAAAAATTGTGTATTTTTCTACCTGCCAGTTCCTGTCCGGAGGACAATCTGAAGTGGAAGCGACACTCAACCTCAACTCGATGAACCAAAGCCCCAACCCATGGCATGTATCCTTCTCGTATGCACGAGCACTCCAGAATACAGTGCTCAAGACATGGCAAGGACGTCCTGAGAATGTGGATGCTGCGCAGACAGCACTCTTGATTCGTGCGAAAGCTAACTCCTTGGCTCAACTTGGAAAATACTCCGCAGAAGGTGAAAGTGAGGAAGCTAAGAAGGGAATGTTTGTCAAGGGCTACACCTACTAAGCACACTTCACTTTGATGCAACTTTTTTTTTAATGTGCTTTTCAGTTTTTGTGTTTGCTAGATTCAAATGCTGAAGAGAAAGCTAATTGCTTTTTCTTCTTTTTTGATCTTAAATTAGTCTGTACTTGATAATAAGCTACAAGGAGTGATTCGTCGAAACACAATCCTAGAAAATGCTTGGTTTAGTACTTCATATAATGTTTAGAGTACTTTGTATAATTATACTGAGAACGGCTTAAAAGGGGTAATTTTTTTCTGTCTGTTTCCATTTCTCCTTCAATCCTCTTTGTTGTTGCCTGAAATCTGAATTAATAAACACAACACACCGATTTGATGTTTTGGTATTATCGCCATAGAGAAGAGCTTCTGGGTTTTCAAGAGAAGATGGAGACGACTCCATTGGGTGGTAGTTGGCATCACTATCACGCAACCATGGCTAAACTTTAAATTAGAAATATTTAAACGATATTTTAGTTGACCAGTATGTATGGCATATATAGGATTAAAAAGGCAGGAACCAAAAAACTTCCTCTTCCTACAAAATTATACTGTCTTTGACATTTCATACAACATTTTGTCCAAATAAAATACACACTACTATAAAGTGTTGGGTCACAAAAGAAACTGCTTCTACTGCATCAACAAGATTGAACTCAGCAAATACAAAACCGAACTGAATGTGCCATATATCTTCTTGACGGGGCTTAGCTCGTTTTTAGAATGTTATTCTTCTTGATTGAAATATGACAGCCAAGAATAATGGACTAATCTGATTGGAACGCTGTCCCTTCCTATAAGCTGATCAACAAAAGATGGTTAATAAGAAATAAAGCAAATACGTAAGTCAAAAAATTTTGAGACAAAAGGAAAAACTTTAAATATTGTAGGAATTGAGATCACGAGGGAGTCAAGTTTCTGATGATAAGAACTAAGAATGGTTTCTCAATAACCACTTGTTGTGAGGCTGAAAGGATCCTGCCATGTAGAAGTTATAGTCAATGTTGCTCGGTCTCTCCAAAAATGCTGCCATACTTGTGTTGAATCTTCCAAAAATGCACTACTTTTGGAGGATCCAACAGACACTCTGAGGCATTTTTAAAGAGTGAGCAATATAGGCTATAGTATTTCCTGGCTTCAATCATATTCTTGACCATCATCACCTGAAAAGCTTCTTAACTATCAGCTACTGTTAAAAACCGAGAGTCGCTGGAACAGAACTACATTCCATGTTTCCAAATTCTTGATGAAAGAAAAAAACACTAATGAGTAATAACCATGGTCTATACACTGCTTTAGAGAAGAGGTTTAGAACACTAGAGAGGATCACCCCAAATAATAGGTGGAAAGAAGGTTATGAACCATGCCAATCTAACTGAAGGCAAATTCAAGAAAAGATTGTGTAAAGTTTCTACCTGATGATCCTGGAAAAGGCACTCCTTACGCCAAGGTCTAACTGAAACCTCTCTACCTCCGCAAGATAGGGGGTAAGATCTGCATACAGTCTACCTTCCTATACCCTACCCTATTTGTCATATTACACTGAGTATGACATTGTCAATGTAATCCTAGAAAAGGCACAAATGATGCAAACCAGAATTCTAGTTTTCAGCACAAATAATGTCTACTCTGATGAGTTTAATATATGACACATGGGCGATCAGCCCACAAGAAATTAACAGAAGTTCTCTTACCTAATCCAGCTTTAGTAGGATGTTTGTTAAAAGATTTCCAAGTGAAACAAATGCTTTAGAGAGGCAAAAGAGGTTTCTACTCTAAACTTCTAAGTCTGACAGCTGAGGGAGAAATGTGGATCTTGGAGTAAATATCTTTAAGCTCTCGTTGGAGAGAATGGAATCAGTTAGACTCATAAAATCCAAGTAACAGGCGCAATTATATGATCATCAATAGCAAAATGATGAAGTGAGAATGGTTAAGATCTCAGGAGCAATGTTTCAATGGAAAATGGATGAAATGGATCATTTCAGTTGTAAATGGGATAAGTTACCCAATACCTTAATTGTTTCTCACATTAACCATTTTCATTTAATACACTTACAGAGACCTTCTCGACCAACAATGTGCAGTTTCCAGGTCCGAGACTTATACTATTTGCAGAGAGACTAAGAAAGGACTTTGTTTTATGATATTTTCCATTTAATGCTAGAAAAAAGAGAGCTATCTCTAGACCAGATACTGTCCTTGATTTTTTAAAGATGAATAATGTTAAAGAGACCTTTTCTTTAATTAACTGCCCCCACCCCCAGGGTGAGTTGGTTTACAGGTCAAAAAAAAGAATAATCTTCATATCAACTTTGTGGGAATGTAGCTCAGAAGAATATGAACGAGATGGTAAACAACAGTGGGAATAGACCCAATGAAAGCAAGTTTATATTCTTCGGATACTTCAACCAAGATAAGGTCTCTCTTATACATACTTTTTATAGGACTTATATATTGGCCCTAGAAAGTACATTTTAACAAAGAATGAACAAGCACGGGGATAGACGACCCCTTATCAAAGACCACATTAAGTTTTAATGAGTTCAACAGGTGAATCGTTTAGAAGGAGATGAAGTTGTGATACGTATAACATGATGAGCCTGAATGGTAAAGGAAAGGAGCCCTTATTGAGAAGGACACTGTAAGAAGTCCTAGCTAATCCTATCATAGGGCTTTGCCACTTTGCAAGTATCAATTCTGAAAGAAACAAGGGATAAAGCAGAAGAATCCCTAGTGGCTCCAATGCTTTTAATAATTCATGAGTAAGAATAACACTGTCTTGGATAAACCTGGCTGGACCAAGACATTTTGAAAGCCGAAACAATGGTCGAAATTATGGACTTACAGCTTAAGCAAATTAGTTAATACTATAGATTTTTTTTTTTCATAAATCACATACAAAAACATTCATAGGTGTATTTCAGCCTGGGTCCTGGAGCACAATTGCAGCAAAATAAGAGCCAAGCATGTGATGGTAAAGCTGATAATACAAAGCTAGGAATCTCTCCAGGGTAGAAGATTTGATAATGCACTTACTCAGAGAATGAACAGTAACAAACACTCGCACAACCAAAAATGAGGAAGTCAACTTCGACAGAAACTTTCTTTTCCTCCTTATTGATCTCCGATATTGGTGTTGAGCATGCTCTGGTTATTATAGGGGTGCAATACTATCACCTCTAACACTCTGGAATTGATTTCGGTACTATATTCCAATGCATAAACCAACTAATATTAACGCTCACCCAGATCCTTTCGATATTTTGGATTAGACAGGTAGTTGTTTTCTCTCGTCTCTTGTTATGTTATCACATCGAGCAATGTGTTTAATACCTTTTCTCTGACATTCATTTTAGCTGCCAAGTGCAAGAACTTGTCCACTGTAATACAGAGATAGGAATCTATCCAGCCTAGGAGATTTAATAATGTATATACCGAGTAAATGAACAGTAACAAATACTTGCACGACCATCTCAGAGCACAAAACAGAAAGTCGACGATTAATTTAGTTGATATACCGCGTTTACAAGATGTTATACATCAAGCAATGCATCTCTTTACATTTCACCATTTTAAGTGTTCTGCTTAAGAGCTTAACATATTATGGAGAGAATGATACCTAATGCATAGATGATCAAGCTTGAGTTCCCGTCATAGCTTTCATCTGTATATGACTCGAGTCAGCGTTGGACAGAGCTTCATAAGAACCAAATCTCCTGATGCCAACAGTTTTAGCAACGGCAGCATAAGTGACAATAACAATGAGCAATACAAACATCACATGAACTACAAAAGCCAAATCGAGTATAGCAATAGCCCGGAGCTTAGAGTCCTCCAAATCGCATTTGGTCGAACCTTCTACCCCCGTAACAACATCCAACAGCTTATGACAACCATCAGGTATGAACGCATCGACGTAAAGCGAAAGTCCCGTCTGCAGAACCCATAGTCCCTGGAGACAGATAGAAGCAGCTAAAGCAACATCAGCCAGGAAAAGCCTAGGTTGAACGGCGATCACGAGACAAAGCAGAGCGGAGAGAGCAGAAATGCGAGCAGAAACGGAATCACATTTAGCCTGGAGATCGGAGGTTTGAACGGAAGCAGAAGAAGCAGATACCGAATACTGTAGGAAGAAAAGTGCAGCAGCGAATGCGAAGAACAGATCGGAAGGAACCGGAAGAAGAGAAGTTGACTCGGAGATGAGGAGACACACGACGAGTATTAGAAACGAGAAAACAACGGCCGCGGCTTGAAGAGACGTGAAACGGTGCACCGGAGTGTGACCTTTGAGGAGAGGATCGGCATCTAAAGAGACGAGCGATTGATGGATCAGAGAAATGAGGAGACAGAGAAGGAGGAGATAGAGAGGTAGACGGCGGAGATGCGGCTGAGATATGAAGGAGAGCGGGTGGTAGGGTTTGGCGGCGTAATCTCCAGCGGATTTGAGGCGGTTGCGTGTGGCGGAGATGAGATGGTAGAGTCCCAGAGATAACAGTGAAGACGATGACAACATGTGATACATTAGGGTCGCCATTGCGAAAAAAATTTGAGAGGGAGAGGGCAACGTCAAAAGACTAAATTCCTTTTGTTTTTTTCCTTTACACCTTGTTTGGGTGATGGTATGTTTAAATTTATCGTTAGATAATAATTAAAAAAATTATTTTGTCTAATTTATTTGTTTGATATGATTATATTATTATTTTAATATTTTTTATTAATTTTAATTTTTATTTGTTATTTAATAATTATATTTATCATTTATCCTGCTTTTTCACCGTAATACTACTTCTTATCCTATAGTTTTTTGTTGGTTTAACATTATAAATATGTGAGATTATGCAATAACAAAGAATAATATTATATATCTAAATATTGTATTAATTAAAATAATATAATATGATATAATACGAGACGACATAATAAAATATAATACGATATATATGAAACAATACATAAAATCATCCAAACAAGTGTTAGTAAAGTTTTTTTTTTTTATCAAATTAGTAAAGTTGTTATAAGTCACAAGTTTGATATGTCAAAACAATCAATAATACTTTAATTTGTCCTACAATATGAGCCTGCATGCATTCCTCACAGCCCAAATATGATAGACAACAATTGCAAATAAAAAGCCCAAGATACTACTTTGAAGCCCATTGTACTAATCAACAGACTAATATTCATTCGTTCATTCATTTATTTATCTATCCAAGTGAATATAAATATTCACGAGCTATGTTATTTGAACTCTTCAATAATTTATAATATTCATATTGAATTCTTTAAAAAGCATTAATATTTTAAAAAGATCAGATAATATTGACACTTTTGAATAGTCCAAACAATATAGGTCACACCATAGTATGAATTCTTATCTAGGTACTATATATGTCTTTGTCAGGGACAGCTTAAGCACATTAATGACCTAAGAAGAAAATCGAATGGAGATCTTAAATTTTAAAACATAAATTGATATATTTTCTTACGAATTTATTCTTCTATCTCTTTGAAATGCAGAATTGTTTTAAAATAATTATAATTGATTTCATTTGATAATTCTTTTGAATTGATCATATAATCATACTCCACAAGTATCAAACTTATTCTAATAATTTATTTTTTTTATATGAAGTAAATAATTTTTATTGTTAATAGTACTTACTTGATAATTTTCTAAAAAAAAGCTATTACCTATTATTACTAAAATAAAAATTGAGGCCCCTCAAATTTGAGGGTCTAAGGCGCTTGTTTTTTTTCTAACACTGACGAGTCACCCCTGATCTTTGTACGTGTGGAATTTTCATAATAGAATTCCGTTGGCATAGGTTAATATCATAAGTTTGGTATTTTTTCATTCCTTTCAAGATTGCTATTGAAATTCCTAGCATTGTGAGAACTTTAAACGTAGAATTCGCTAAGATTAAATTATAACGTTGAGAGGTAGGGAATACGAGGGGAGGTAGAGATAGAACGAAAAAGTATTGGGGAGAAGTAATTAGACAGGATATAGCATAATTTCATATTACAGTGAACATAATCTTAGATACAAAGGAGTAAAGGTCGCGTGTTTGGATAGAAGGCTAGAAGATGTAGAATGTTGTCTTATTTTGTGACGGTTTAGGATTTGTCATAGGACTAGCTAGTTGTGCCATTATAGTTGTGTTATTATTGCTTTTCGATTAGCACATTATTTTGTTACTGTTATTGTTTTTTCTCGTAGAATTTACATAAATCTTTCTTTTAGCGGTTATGCTATATTTATTATTTTTCTTCTGTTACTTGGGACTGATACATTTGAGCCGAAAGTCATTCGAAAACAGACTGTCTATCTCCATGAGTTGTAAAGTATGTGAATACTTTACCCTCTTCAAACTCCACTTTACGAGATTTCACTCAATATATTATTGTTGTTTTCTCTCATTAGTAATGCATATTCAACATTACATGAGATTATGTTGCATGTAAAAGAAGAGGAGGAACACACATGATGATTTTTTTATATGAAACTCTTTCTTCCTCTATAATTCACCTCTCAAATTCATTAAATTCTAAATCTCATTATTTATCGAGTTTCAAATCATGTATCATAGACCTCGAGATTTCTCGATTATAAGAAAGAAAGGGAAAAAATGCCCATCATCCATGTATATAAAGAGCAAATTCTCCTCAAACACATATTTATTATAATTTTGATTAAAATCAGTTCTAAATTTAGTTAATGCTGGCAAATGCAGTATATAAGTTTGATGAATTTGGCCATCTGTTTGAACGTAGAATTGTTACAATTTTTTAAAATTCAATGAAATTTTTTCTAATTTGAAAAACTCCAAAAAAAATATTTTCACAATTTCCACTCCAAATCACTCACAAAAATTCTAAAACAATTAATTTGTATTCATGTCCAAACAAAACTCGATTTTCGAATACCATTTTCAATTTTTTCCCCCAAATACTACATTTTTTTCCTTTCAAATTTCACAATAATTATGTCTAAACGGCCACCTAATAATTATCTTGATTTTTGAATTTTTGAATTTTTGAATTATGCTTTAGCATCTTTTAGGAATTTTTTTCTAATAAAAAGTCAAACATAGTTTTTTTGGGGATAGATTTTTTCCATAAGTTGATCTTATACATTTAATTTATGTACATATAGTGAAATCAAATTGATAAAAAAAATAGAGTATATACCTAATTGGTAAAAAAAAACAAGATTAAGAAAAGGGGACCAATAATTTTTAAACTTTTTCCTATTTCAAGTCCTTGTGGTCCAAAAAACCTTTTTGTCCAAACAAGTCCCCTTATGTATATCAAACAACAACTAAACACACTTTTATAGGATACAAGTAGGGTACCATAATCTATCTTCATGTTATATGATGTCTCAAACACATCATAATATTAACAACTAATATAGTTGTTGTAGATTGAACAGTAGAGCACAACGCGACGATTAACTTTTTAGGTAGGAGAGGGTATTCAATCTATAAACCTCTTATCAATTGTGAAATCCATGTGCGACTCTATTGGTTCCATGTAATTCTCTTATTTGAGGATGAACAACCGTGTTATTATTCACAATTGACTTTCTCTTAGGTCATCTAGGGTACTATCCTTTACTATCTATGCTAGAGATAGTTCATGTACAACTTTAAGTCACGATTGATATAATTGTTATTGGTTGATAGGAGAATCAAACCTAAAATATTGGACACCAGAGCCCAATGCAAAAACTAGCTTATTAAGTCGGAGAGCGCGTATTCAATCTATAAACCTCTTACCAATTGTGAAATTCATGTGCGACTCTGTTGATTCCATGCAATTCTCCTATTTGAGGATGAACAACCGCGTTATATTCACAATTGACTTTCTAGTTAGATCATGTAGGATACTATTCTTTACGATCTACGCTTGAGATAGTTAACAACTTTAAGTCGTGATTGATATAATTGTTATTGGTTGATAGGAGAATCAAACCTAAAATATTGAACACAAGTGCCCCATGCAAAAACTAGCTTATTAAGTCGGAGAGCCTATTCAATCTATAAACCTCTTAACAATTATGAAATCCATGTGCAACTCTGTTGGTTCCATGCAATTCTCTTATTTGAGGATGAACAACGGCGTTATTATTCACAATTGACTTTCTCTTGGATCATCTAGGGTACTATCCATTACGATCTACGCTTGAGATAGTTCACAATGCAACTTTAAGTCACAATTGATATAATTGTTATTGGTTGATAGGAAAATCAAACCTAAAATATTGGACACAAGAGCCCAATGCAAAAACTAGCTTATTAAGTTGGAGAGCCCATTCAATCTATAAACCTCTGACCGTTTGTCAGTGAAATTCATGCGAGACTCGATTGGTTCATACTAAGTCATCTTGTTAGAGGATCAATGACCTCGTTATTCATGTTTGACTTACCTCTTTGATTCTATGTTTCCACTGTTGACACTCTACGCTCAAAATAGGTCACAACTTTAAATAACACTGGATATAAATATACTTTGATATAATTGTTATAGATTGAACAAGAGGGTCAGAAGTTAAAAGACTGACTAACTAACTAACTAACTAGAAGTAACTCAAATCCAAAAACTAGTTCAGTAAAGACTTTGAGTTATAACTAGGTTGGATTTTGATAGTTTGAGAGTGGTCCATTCATTCTATGAATCACATACAACCTACTTTTTCTAGGAAAATTCATGTGAAACTCAATTGGTTCATTATTATTACTAAAAGTTAGGAACTTTGGACCACTTTTTTGTTTTTGTAATTTTGATTAATATTTTTTTAAAACAAGAAAAAGAAAGAAGAAAAAATAGTACCTCGAAATGAGACATTGATCTGGCTGTCGGAATCATGCAATTAAATTAGGTGAATAATGTTGAAAGAAATGGAATCTTGACCATATAAATTTGAGACAACAAGTGAAGTCTCTGCTCTTTCTTGTCTTCAATATTTTTTTTTTTTGAGTTTAAATGAAATCTTGTTTTTGTCTATTAGATCAAAGCTTTTGTCATTGTTATTGTTGGGGCATTTGAAAACAACCCCTTTTTTTCCCCTCTTGATTAGTCTTTTAATTTAGACGAGGGTTTTTCGGAATCAGCTTCTCTATCTCTATGAGATAGTGATAAGATTTGCGTACATTTTACCCTCCTTAGACCTCACTTGTGGATTCCACTGGGTATGTTATTGTTATTGTTATTGTTGTTGATTAGCCTTTTAATACAAATGTGAGTTGTTTGGAATAAAAGTGAATTCACGATTTAAAGTTTAATGAATTGAGAATGTATTTGGTTTTGTTATAGGAAAAATAGTTAAAATTGTGTTGTATTACTCGAAGTTGATCAACTTTACCTTCCGTTGAACTAGTTTGATGTTACTCCAATTTTTAAGAAACAATCTAGTTTTTATCGTTGAACCCTGACGAAGATCCAATCTATGGATAGATTTAACCAAAGTAAGAAACCGAGGGATAAAATTAGACTTTTTCCTTTATTATAAGTATAGATTTGTTTTAAATATTTCAATTGTATGTCTAAAAATACTGAGGCGAGGTGACGATTCCAATCTTATGAATTCTAGATTCTAGAATACAACCTCAGGTACTAATAACTTGTTTTAGATTTAATTTTTGCATATAGTTAATGATTTTTGTAACACGATATAAGATTTAGACTAAAAATATTATATTCTATCGAATCGATATTATATGCTACCTCTATCATATATAAATAATTGAAACAAAAAAATGATGTGTTCAGTTGAATCTACCAAATTCGCCCTAAATGCACTTATGGTCACCTACAATTCTCACATCAAAATCAATTAGTGTGAAAACATGTAGGTATGTTTTGCCTTATGACCTAAAGGACCAACAATATCATGAGAAGACACCATTATCTTAGTTTTGTCAAATTGGCTGTGATGTTTTTACTTGTTGTCTTTCTATGTGTGTCTTTGTGGTGTGTATGTGTGTGGGGGGTGGGGTGGGGTTGGGGGGTGGGAGGGTCAGTGGAATGTGGTCACAAAAGGAATAGTGTCACATTCACTTATATATATAATCACAAATCACAAGTTCCAAAATGACCTCTAAAAGTTAGTGTCACATTTTCAATTGAGTTTGACAAAAGTTGAGCCAAAGAAGAACCTTGACACTCTAGGGGGGGACCTGGTGAATTAGATATGAGTTGGATCGAATTTAATAATTTCAATTCAGATGTTATATGTATATTGTTAAAGAATTCATTAAATCATATAAAAATAAATTTTGAATCCAATAAATCAACTGATTTATAGTGCAATTTCTAACTCAAACTCATATATTTTAAATTTTAGATTTGCCTCGCTTCCGTCCTTGAAAATATGATTTGTGAATCATTGCTAATAGATCTACATACACGAAGAAGGTAATCAAAAAAGAAAAAAAATGAGTTCTTCTTTCTTTTATCACTTAGAATCTCGTAGTTCTTACGGGGTGAAGATGATGGGGTCGGTCCATGGATATTCCTTCCTTTCTTTTGCTTCATTTCGCTCAAAGATCTTCTCAAAATTGAAAAAAGGGGTTATTTTGATTCATAAGAGCCAAGACAAGATCCTCATAGTAGGATGAGTCGATGTCGACTATGAAGATCTGTACAAAGGCTTTTATGTTCTCTGGCTTGGATGAATACTCGAGTGATTCCAAGACATGTGTTCCTTTTTCACATCACTTGAGGCAATAGTCTCACTCGGAAAGTTTTGTATTCCGAGAGCTCCTTTCTACATCAAGATTTAGCCCTCGATCAACTCCAGCTATGGTGCGAGTCCTAGCATATGTACACCATAGTAACTAAGGGCAATTCCGTTCTAGCTCGCATTGAACCACTCTTTTCATCTCATGTACAATATTTTTCCTACCTTACACACACACAAAAAAGATTAAAATTCTTAAAATGGTTCAAATTGTCAATTGTTCTAAATCTGATCCAATTTGATTTGGATCTCAAATTTGAGATTCCCTTTTAAATAAATATTTTTTAAAAATTGTGGACAAGATATTTTGGTCAAAATCTCAAACAACATATGGTGATGGAGTAGTTGTCAGTCTGAAAAAAAAATATTAATTATTTTATTTGGTTGATCCAACAAATGGAAATAGGATTACTAATACTATTGACAACCTGTTTATTTTTGTCCAATCATTTGTAATCAGTAGATTAAGAAAATTAAAAGTCCATAGTCTTGATTGATTAGTTATTAAAGTTAACAACTTTTTATTGTCTTGGTGACTGAATCCAAGAATTATTGTCTTAATGTCTAATTAATAATAATAATTCCCTTTTACTTTATATATTCTTTTGTTGTTTTGTTTTCAAAAGTAAGCAAAATGAGAAAGAGAAAAAAGGAATTATTAAGGAATATTCAAGTCAATCCAAGTAGAAACCTTTTCTTTATCTTTGTGTTTTCTTTCTTTTGGTTCTTTTCTCGCCTAATTTTTTATATTTGTATCGAGATTCGATTAAATTTATATCTACGTCAAAAAGACTCACATTGAAGTAAAAGCATTTCCTAATAAAGATAATTGTGTAGGAAAACTCAATTTCAAAATTTTTGATTAAGAATGAAAGAGTACTTGTCATTTCACCATAACTTATAGTGATCGCTTAACTTTGAAGTTGTGATAAAATTTGATGCATTAATGTTGATATGATCATATAACTATTGATTCTACTAATGTTTGTTTCTTAGATGTTTTTCCTGCTCTCACATAAATAATACAAAGTTGGTCTTGGAAATATATCTTCGAATCTTTACATGCCGATATCAAAAGTTGATGCAAGAATCATGCCTAAGAATCGAAAGAAAGGAAAGGGAGAAGTGTAGCTCGATATATAATTATTCAAAATAAGTGAATTACAAAATTCAGATAACTTGCTATAACAAATTAAAATACATTAATAATGTATTTACTCAAGCATCAATTTGCTAAATAAGATATAATAAAATTAAGTAAAAGATAATAGTTATATCATGAAACAACTTGCAAATGAAACACATAAGATATAACAAAATTAAGCTAAAATCTCAATTGAAATGTATTAAGTCTAATGAAAGAAGTTGGTTATTCAAAAGTATAATCGTGACATGAAATAATGTTTAGTTATACAAAAATTGTTTGCATGTATTCTACTGTTACTAAATCTCACTCGTGAGACTATACTAACTATATCATTATATGAATTTTGATTAAAAAAAAATAATTAGATATTGTTATAATTTTATTGTGTTTCCCCATTTTCACCAAATATTGAAAACCATTCCACCATATGGGTACTATTCCCAAGGACAATTTTTCTCCTCATTATTTATTTATTATTTTTTACAATTTTGGAAAATTTTAAATATTTATTATTTTGTCCTCCTTTCTACCCCTTCCCAAGAGAAACCAGCTTGGGGGTTTTGTTGTGTGTATGGGGTGGGGTTGCACCCATGTTATGTAAAATTCAAGAATATGGGACATTGATACACATTTAATAAAATATTATTCTCTCGGTCCATTTTAATTATCAGAATAAAATTTGACATAAGTTTTAAGAAAAATTAATAAGAGATGCAATTTTACTAATATAATCTTATTAAAATGACTAATATTTTTTGAAAATTATAGTAATAGAATTTTGCATATCTCAAAATGATTCAATTACTAAGGATAGAATTAAAAAAAATGATTAATTATTATTTTTTGTTTGAATTGATAACTGATTTGAAACAACTATTTTCAGTATATTTGATAACTAAAATGAGACGAAGGGAGTATTCCTATTAGTTCAAACTATTACTCCAATTGTTTTGAAAAGTCAAATGCACCTCACAATATTGGATATTTAATTTAATTATATAAATGCATGAATATGCTCTCTTTTTTTCAAATTTATTTAATGTTTCATATGAAGTGAGTGTTAATTTTTAGCAAGACACCAATTATATAGAGTATAATTTAAAAGAAAAATAACTAACATCTTGATTGATGCTTTAAATTGGTGTATTAATTTTTTTTTTCATCCGATGTTGAATATATATATATATGAGCTTTGATTAATTCAGATTCGTATGATATGATTTTTTTAAATTTTTTATTCAATGTTTAATATTAGTATTAGGCATCGTTTTATTCAAATATTAAAAAAGAAAGCGTTCCGTAATATAATCCTAATTGATGGTAGAGAAATCTTATTCATTCCAACATAATGTGCAAAGAGTTGACCAATAATAAATATTTGGAATCTCCCACTTTATTTATTTTTAAATTTGTACAAAATAGATGTGGCTGTAGTGTACTTTTGCAGATGTTAAAGGGCTTTAATAGTTCAATAAATGTAGTTTTGGGTCCCATTGCAATTAAAAGGTTATACGCCTATTAGCACTATAGCTACTTCCCTATATTTGTTTTTCTCCCCCCTATTTTAAGCCAAAATTACCAAATTTCCCCTATTCATAAATCAATTAATTGGTCCAATTTACACCATTTTAGCACTCAATTTTTAAAGAATATATATTTTCTTCCATTTATTATGAAAAGAAATAAGGAAGTAATAAAAAATTTGGATGCAAATGGAGAAAGCATTTTCTCGAGTCAAGGGTACATCAGAACAAATTAGATATAAACAGAGAAAGTATTTTCTCGAGTCGAAGGTATGTCAGAACAACTTTTCTATCTTCTCAAGTTGTTGGGGATAAGGTCTCGTACACATTATTATCTCAAATTTTCAATTGTGAGATTACATTGAATATACTGTTATTATAAATAAGAAAAATATTTTAGAAGTAAATTTAATTAATGTTTTGTTAATAATCTAGGGTAAATTATATGTCTTTCACAATTCAAAAGTTATGTAAATACATATCTCAGTGAAAATTTACTAAGTAGAGTTAGGAAAAATCGAGTATACGCATATCTTATCACTATTTGAAAAAAATAGAAAGATTATTTTTGATTTTTTCGATCCCAATCAAAATCAACAATAACAATCATGAAATTTCACATAAAGCTGAAAAAGAGTGGTCTGCATGTAACCTTATTATTATCTTACGAAAGTAAACAATATTTTCGACAAAATCCCAACTTAAGTTATATCACAACAGATATTAAAACGTACATAAATGATAGATCCCTTTGTAGCCAATCATTTATTCAAAAAAATTGATAAGCTTAATACAGAAATTATGGGCGAACAACGGAAATTGAACCTGCGCATGATGGATTCACAATCCGCTTCCTTGATCCATATGGCTACATCCGTCGGATAAAAGAACAATAACAATAATAAATAATACGATAACGAAAATAAAGATTAAAAATAATACTAATGCTATTGATAAAAGAAACTAGACAACGTACGATTACTGCCTAACATCTTTTTATATATATACATAAAAGAATGTTTTAAAATGATAATAGTATCACAAATAATTAAGAAATCAATTTTTTAATTGTAAAAAAAGTATTTAATTAATTTTAATTTAAGAAAGCAGAAGACAAACGTTACCAAAACTTATTTTCCCAATGTAAAGGGTAGTTTTGTCATTTCCAATGTATAGTACAAGTACCAAAACTGTGAAGCTTATATTATACCTGAAGTACAATGCATAATATCTAACAAGGGTACTTTATAAAATCTTAGTAATTAAAATTTAAATAAGTGTTATTAATAACACCTTAATTATTAGTAAATTATAATTTTGATTGTTGTAATATCTCATATATTTAAATTTTAATTAATTAAAATATGCATATTTGAATCTTTTGTTGAGGATCTTTATAATTTATCATAATTATTATTTGTTCGATTACATAAGAGTTGTTTTTCTATTTATTTATTTTAAATAATTTTGATGATACATTTAATCGATGTTTTGAGATAATTTTAAAAAAGTTTATTAATTTTCAAGTGAAAAATCTTTTTCATTCACAAAAAAAAAAATAATTATTTTTTCACGTAAATACAAATTTCAATTGTCAATTACACTTTTTCCACTTAACTTTTTTTTTTTCTTCCAAATATCATATTTTTCCAACTAAAAGCACACATTTTAATTGTTTGTATATTAAATATATTGTTCATCAGATATTATAAAAAATAAAAAATAAACATTTACCAATAATCAAAAGTTTAAAAATATTAATACTTTATTTTCTATCAACAAAAGATTATGATAAAGCGATAAGTATTCTTGATAAAGTAGGACTGTATATCGGTTTTGAAGTTTATCAATTTGACTTATAGATTATCGGTTTTTAGATATACTAAATCGTTATAAAACTATTAAGATATTGACTTATCTCAAAGTCAAACACTATTATGTTATAGAATAACTGAGAGTCTAATAGTTTAAGACAATAAAAAGTAAAAGTATGAAACTATCAATAACTTTATATGTTAAATAATACAAATATAATTATTTAATTTATTATCAGTTTATCGATTAATCCGTTAAGAAAAAGTTTAAAATCGTTAAGAACCAATAATCTAATAACAAAAAAATATAAATAGTTACCCGTTATCAATAAACCAATATTTTTTTGTTGATTTGGGTAATCAGTTTCGATTTGATTAAGAACAATCCTATAATAGAGTAATAAATATTCTTCCATTGAAAATTAGACGTTTCAAATTTGAATTTCTAACATATACGAAGTCACTTTTGTTAAAAAAAAAATATTTTAAAAAAAACTCAATTATCACTCCATAAATATATTCTTCCGACCTGTAATTTTCCCCAAAAAAACCGTACCTTAATACAATAAAAACAGTAAGTAATAAATGCTTCTCTTTATAAAATCTCTTCAAACCAAATCTCTCTTTGACCGAACTTTCTCTCTCTACTTTCTCCTCTTCTTCTTCCTCTTTCTCTCTCTAAAAAATCACCGCTTTTCGCCGCCGTGTTTACTTGCCAGAGACTTTCAGTCACCTTTTTCCATTTTTTCCCTTTTTTTTTCTTTGCTTCTTTTTTTCATCCAAAATCGTTTTTTTTGCTTCAAAATCTCCATAAATTTGCTTTGTTTTAGTTTAATAGTTAATTATCTACAATACCCATTTCTCCATTTTCGAAAATTTGCTCTTTTTTCCCTCAAAAATCTATCTTTTTTGCTTTATGCTCTGTTTTAGTTAAACAGTTCATTTTCGAAAATTTGATCTTTTTTGCTTTTGTGTTCATTCAAATCTCCATAAACATGTTCTGTTTTAGCTAAACAGTTAATTATCTAGAATACCCATTTCTCCATTTTCGATCTTTTTTTGCTTTTGGGTTCATTGAAATCTCCATAAACATGCTCTGTTTTAGTTAAACAGTTCATTATCTATAATACCCATTTCACCATTTTCAAAAACTCCATTGAAATCTCCATAAATATGCTCTGTTTTAGTTGAACAGTTAATTATCTACAATACCCTTTTCTCCATTTTCGAATATTTGTTCCCTTTTTTGATCCAACGGTCAGGATTCGTTGTTCTCTTCTATTGCTGCTGTTACCACTAGGGCTCTCTCTCTCCCTGATTGTCAGCTTTTTATTTTTATTTTTTTGTCTTCTCTAGGTAAGTTTTTTTTCCTCTCTGACTTTACTTTCTTTAGTTATTTCTTTCTATAAATAGATTTTTGTATATGTATTTATAATTGGGTAACAGAGTATATTACTGTAGCTTCAAAACTGGGTTCTTTTTCTGTAGCGTTTATGTAATCTAGTGGTAGGGGTAAAGCCAGGTAGGTCCGATATGCTAGAAAATTATGGTTAAAATTATTATTATTATTTTTTGTATAGATATTGAATAGAATATCTTAGTAAAAATCCTGGCTCCGCGAATCTTTTGATTGGCATGCACTATGTATGTTACATTTGGGACAGTTTTGAATTTTGGGTGGTTGTTATTTTCTTTAAATTTTGAGGTGAGGGTCTTTCGAAAAGCTTACTTGTGGGATTTCACTACGTTATGTTGTTATTTTCTTTAAATTTGTTTGATTTTGCTTTGCTAGTTTTACTCCAAGTTCCATTTTTGTTTTTGGGTATTGAAGAAGTTTTGTTGTTTTTATCTTTCTGTTTACTCTTGTTTAGCTGGAGCTGGACTGTTTATATATGGTTTAAATTATCTTTTTACGTATATATTGGACCTTGTGGGGCTTCTTTGTGTGTTTGTTTTTTTTGAATTTGAATCCTCTTAGTAAAAATCCTAGCTTTTCTAATGTTCTCGTTAGTCACATGCATTGGAAATGACCAATTTCGATTGGATTTAATGTGATTTAGTGGATTTTATTAGTGAATTATCAGCTGAGTTTTGGTTAATTGGCATCACTAATATGTATACAACTGTTTTGCTGGTCCAGAGTAGTTTGGTGTTCATAATGTGCTAAATGGTCAACTCTAAATTGTTCAAATTTGTTTGATTTTGCGTTGGTAGTTACGGCAGAGGTTTTGTTTTTGTTTCTGGGTATTAGAGAAGATTTGCTTTCCCCCCCATCTTTCTGTTAAGTCCTGTTTTGTTAGTTACATGCACATTGGAAATGATCAATTTTTCAACTGGATTTGCGTGATTTAGTGGATTTTATTAGTAATGAATCAGCTGGTTTTTGGTTACTGTCATCACGGATATGATTATTCTCCAACTAAAGAGGCTATTTTGGTGTGTAGGATGTATTGCATTAGTTTATACGAAGTTACTCTTTAATCCTGCATGCGCTTACATCTTTTTAAGGTCAGTTTTAGTACGAGAGGAACTTAAAGACTTATGTGTTAGTAATTTTGCTTTTCTTTGGGGTGGAGGTGACAGACTTTCTAGTATATTCTTTACTGAGGGTTGTAAATTAAAACATTGTATAAATTATTTTGATCCCTTCCTTTTACATATTTCTTGGATTCCTACCTTTACTTGCAAATTTTCCTTTAGCTTATGTTTCCTTTTAGTTTACCATGCTTAAAAAAAGGATTGTGTTTGCTTTTCCTACACTTCCTGTTTACGAAGGAAGTTTACTTACTCTTCATTCTAGGATATGCAGTAATAATTAAGTTTTCATAAGTTTGTAGTATTTCTGAAGGTACCGTTGATAAAATAAATTGTCATTTGTATATGCTATAGTAGCTTGAGCTCAATAGGGAACATTGTGATATGATTTCCTAATGGCTTCTTTGAAATGTTTTCATTATTTTACACTCCTGGAATCACTATGTATTGGTAATTAAAGTCCCATTTATCTTTCTTGTGCAGCGGAAAAGGCTCAAGAGGTTGAATTCTGCCAGGTTAGGCTATGGAGCTTAATGGACATAGAAAGGGTAACAAAAAGAATACGGTTACCCTTCAAAATGGTGATCTTAGCACATTGAATATTGATGATGAGTTGGATCCATGGACTTCCTGGGCGAACAAACCTCACACTATTACGTTGTTATTTATTGGTGCATGTTTACTCATGTAAGTTTGTTAATGAACATGCTCTCTATTCGTAGATAAAAATAATTAACATGAATAGGTATAATTGTTCTCAACAACTTCTCTTGGAGTATGGGGGATTTTTTTTTTTTTAATTTTCTTGGATAAGTTACTCGGATTATGGGCGAATCTTGGGAAGAAGTCTAAGTTCTTCTGTCATTTCTTCTGTTCTTTTGGATGTCCTTTCAGTACTCTGTGACATCAATATACTAGATTATTGACTAGATTCTCAGATTGTTATTGGCTTCTAATGATTTTAAATTTTGTTCAAGAACTAGAAACTAAGATGTAAATCTCTCGATCAACCTTTTATTAAGCTCTTACCTCCTCCCAAACTGGCTTGATAATTCAGTTACATTGTTAATCACAAGATTCACACCTTTCTTTTAGTTTTGCATGCTCTTATGAAGTTTTCGTATTTTCCTAAAGCCAATAAATTTTTTTGACTTGCTTATGTTATTATGATTGCAGTTGGGCTAGTGGAGCTCTCAACTCGCAAAACACTTCTTCCGGTGATATTGTGGCATCTGTGAAAAGGTGTGCGCTTTTCATTTCTCTCTAGCCCATTTGATGTGGCATTGTTGCTATTTGGGAGTCTAAATAGGTTATTCTTCTACCACAAATTTCTTAATTATTCTTAAAATATTTTGAATGATTAACTATTGTAACTTATAGATGTAGCTTCTAAGTATGTAATTTTATTTTATGAAAATTTGAATTTAACGTCCCTTTTTACGCTGAAATTAACTCATTGACTCTTGTTCTCCGAACCGCACCACTTGAAATGAAACAGGGTGAGTAACATGGCTTGCCTTATATTCTTACCTTGTAAAAATATCTTTTTCCTTAATAATGTTCATGACAGTGAAAGTTGTTTTTCCCTCTATTAGGGGTGTTTGGGCTATGGTTGCTGTGTATCTTGCTTACTCTTTGCTGCAAGCGCCCTCGACGTAAGTTGGTGCTATACTCCTCGCTCTCTCATTCTTGGAGGTCTTATTGAGTTGTGTTTTGCATATTTTTAGTTTGACTAGTAAATTATAGCTCAAAATAGGTGTTGGTGGTGCTTAATTTGTGAAAAATGCTCCTAAAAGATGTACTACTGCTGGACGACGTTCATTCTTTTTATGTATAGAGTGTTATCTCTTCTTTTACTTCTTACTTCTTAAACAGGAATACAGTTTCTTGTTATTTTCACTTTTTGGCTGTGAACATGCTAGAACATTTTTTTAACTCCTCTTTGGTTAATCAACTACAATTACAACAACACACCCAGTGTAACAAGATATATTTGCAATTTTTGGGCTATGGACTTTTACCATATTTATTTTTGAGGTTCTTCATTACAGGGTGCTCATTAGGCCACATCCTGCCATTTGGCGCCTAGTTCATGGAATGGCCGTCATTTACCTTGTTGCTTTGACGTTTTTGCTTTTTCAAGTGAGTTGATTAGCAGAATTCATATTTCCTAATTGTATAAATGAGTGAAAAATTTAGTATTTTTATTTTTAGTTTTCATTGCCCTTCCGGATATCTAATCAAGTTACTTTTCAAGTTATAATTCATCCATTCAGCAGTTGTTGTGAGATATTAATACTTAGTCGTCTTTTCCTTAGAAGCGGGAAGATGCTCAGCAATTTATGAGATACCTTCATCCTGATCTTGGTATTGGTAAGGATTTTGGCCTATTCGTCGTGTCAGTTTGAGTAAATTATTTCTTCAAATTTATGCTGTTTGTCTGCTTTGTCATATAAGTCTGAGCTTAAACTTATTTTAACTTACTATGCAGAGCTACCTGAAAGATCCTATGGTGCCGATTGCAGAATCTATATACCTGAAAATCCCACAAACAGGTTTAAGAATCTTTATGTATGATATCTTCTTTCACAATCCTTTTACCTTTTATATTTGTTTTTTCAAAATCTTGTATTGCTTTTTTGGACAAGCTGCAGGAAAAGACAGTCTCTCTGATGTCATATTTGCTTTGTAGGACACACTGTTTGATGAGTTTGTTTTGGCTCATATCATAGGCTGGTGGGGAAAGGCCATCATGATTCGTAATCAGCCTCTTTTGTGGGTTTTATCCATTGGATTCGAGTTTATGGAGGTCAGAGCCTTTCTCAGCTTCGTTTCAATGTTTATTCAACATTTTAGATTTTGCAATCAGGGTTAGTTCGTATTTTCCATCCTCATTAAACTTATGGTTCAGCTTACCTTCCGCCACATGTTACCAAACTTCAACGAGTGTTGGTGGGACAGCATTATTCTTGACATATTGATCTGCAACTGGTTCGGTGAGAATCTTGAAGCCGACTACCTTACGCTTTTATGAAATTTGCATTCTTGACACAGTTACAACAAATTGATATCACATTCTCAATGTGCATCCATTTCTAGTCAATCAAGGGGTTAATGTACAATCACATTCTCAATGTTCAATCGCTTGCCTGTTGAAGTTCTTGTTCTTTTGAGTTGTGAAATACATTTCAGATTGATGAAGTCTATCAAATTTATCGCTGAATTTGCTTCTTTTGATTTGGTTTACTGGGAAATTACATTGTATTGAGATACAATATTGCCTTTCCTACATTAAAAAGTGGTTGTTAAAGCTGGTAAATAAAGACCACTGCTGAAAGTGGAGTTGGTCGCAAGGAGCAGAACGTACTTGATTTTTGCCTTTTGTTTGTGACACCCCATCCTCTCTGAATCTTTCAGAAGAGAATTTTGATAACGACTTAAATAACTAGGTTATGGGTTTATGGCAACCATCTTGCTTCATTTCACCAAAAAATATTGTGATATTTTGTAAGGAATACAAGCAATAGTAGTGGAATCCATATTTTGTAAGGAATCCATATTTTCTGCATATTTTACTTTTCTGTGGTTTAATTTTGTTCATGATCTTACAGCTATGGTTTATGTTTCATGGATTCTCCTGGATTATTGTGCACTATAATGACCTATTTGATTTCTTATGCAGGCATATGGGCTGGAATGCGCACTGTTCGGTATTTTGACGGGAAAACGTACGAGTGGGTTGGTATTAGCAGGCAACCAAATATCATGGGCAAGGTATGTCCTCCTAAGTGCTATATTGGTTGTGTACTCTATTCGGGTTTTGAGGAATATCAGATATACTTGGTTGCATTATACATGTCCCATATGGTTTATATGAAAGCATTATGGCTTTGACATTGATACGAGAGGTGCGCTGGTTGAACCCTGAGACGGCAGCTGACTCTTTAGGCTGTCCTCCGTTGTCAGTTTGGATAGAGGGTTATTGTGCTTCACGAGTGTTAGCTACCAGTTGGACAGAACTTGTTATCTGTTGAGCCTTCACAGTATTTATGTTTTTGTTGTGGAGTTGACACTCAATTGTTATTAATATGAGTAGATTCTAATAATTTTGATTGTTAGACGCCTTGGAATATTTACCTAATTTGTCCAAGGTTATGTCTTCTAGCTTCTCTGTCCATTTTTTGGCCTGTCACATCGGGCTCAGAAATCTTCTATTGTTGGTGATTCTGATCATAGTACTGAATTGGATATAAAATGTGATGTAGATCCTGTTGTGACAAGATGAAACATACATTCCCCCCAGGGAAAAAAACCCAAGAGAGGGTTGATTGAAAACATGTCAATCTCCGAGGAGAGTTTTTGCACCAGTTATGTCAAGCTGAACTTTGGTTTCAAATCCTGGTAGCTGGATCAACTAATTTCGGATTGAGATCTACATAAATCTAACAGTCTCTAAATCCCACTTTTTATCTCTAATTCTTCATTGTGGAACAGACCTCTATTGGATATTCGTTGCACGTATGTTGTATCACAGATAATTCTGCGTCTATTTACCTGGTTTCACTAGTATAGATTCTCCAGGTTTGCCCATAAAGAATGCAACAGATGGTTTTATTATTAAACACAGCTTCTTCTTTTTTTTTAATAGGTCAAGCGAACACTTGGCCAATTTACGCCAGCTCATTGGGATAAAGATGAATGGCATCCCCTTCTAGGTCCATGGCGGTTTATTCAAGTCCTCAGTCTCTGTGTTATATTCTTGACTGTGGAGTTAAATACATTCTTCTTGAAGTTCTGTCTTTGGATTCCTCCAAGAAATCCTTTGATAGTGTATAGATTGGTTTTCTGGTGGTTAATTGCATTACCAACAATCCGCGAGTATAACTCGTACCTACAGGACAGGTATGTCCGACCACTAGCATTATGAAGCGAAATGTGTACTACTATCCCATAAGCATTTCATTTTCTTTATTTCTCACTTATCTGTTTACTACTGTCATATTCAGAAAACCAGCGAAGAAGGTTGGAGCATTTTGCTGGCTTTCACTGGCGATCTGCATTGTTGAGCTTCTAATCTGTATCAAGTTTGGACATGGTGAGCACTACATCTTGAGTTCTCATTTTAGGAGTATCTCAGTAAGTGTATCTTTTTTTGGTAACCGAGAAATCCCGAGGACCAGCTTATGTAGAGTTTGAAACTTGGGAGACAATAAACACGTCCCTTTACCTGTCTCCCCTTAAATGACAGGCTCTAGTCCGAGGCTGGATGTGCACCTAACGAACAAATCACCTATTGGAAAGATCAGCCCTGGTGGCTTTATGTATTTTTTGCTTATCTTTTTTCTTTTGCCTCTTTTTTCAGGATCATTTCCAAACCCTATGCCCAGATGGGTGGTAATATTATGGTCATGTGTCGGTACTGGCCTTTTGATATCATTGGCTGCATGGTCATGGCATTTCCATAGAACGATGAGGAGAAAGCGCGATTGAGTTTATGTTTGCAGTTCCCTGGTTATTCTTTATTCCTTTGCTTTCATTTGGGTAGAAGTCAACCATGTTGTAAATACCCATTATCTTGTAACTGTATATGCTTGGCTATTTTTTCTTAGGTTAAGTAGTACATTTTAAACATGTAGTGAACCTCAATTCTTTTTCAATAGGCTAAAAGGTCTTGTTTTGTTGAGTTGCAATATTGTTGCCTCAGTTTTCCAGGACCCCGCAACCACCATGTCGCGAAGGCCTATTAAAGAGAAAGCACTCTTTATTAAGATTTTCTTTAGAGTTCGAACTTGAGACCTCTAGTTAAGGATGAATTCGAGATCTCTAGTTGAGGATGAATGAATCGTATCTATCCCACCTCAATCCGAGATCCTGGTCTAAATCAGAATAAACCTAGAAATATTATAATTATTTAGTCCATTCCAACAAGATATATTTCTTGAAAAATTCAGAAGGATATATATAGCCAATATACAGCATCTTGGTACAATTGTGACAATTACATGTCCACAAAAATGACATGATATTATTTTAAGTGTTTGCTAATGTCCAAGTGACATAATTCTATGTATTTAACTTGGACAAATAAAAATGTGACCAACTTGTCTTTTAGTTGTTCTTTTCTTAACCTAATAGATTAGTCTTTTACTTTTGATACTATACTCCTAGTTATTGTAAAAGAAGCAAGATTATGTACCCTAAGTCATTGTTATGATTGAGTAGTTATATTTGAAAATGTGTGTATTAAGTGTACAAGACAAGAATATCTATACTTAATAGGTTTAACATACAACATTAGCCTAGGCTAACATGGTGAAAACTAAGGAATATTCACATACACTTAGATACCCCTCCATCAACACGTGGACTCGTGCGAATGAAGAGCTTTAAAGCGCGATGAGAAGTAAGGATGTCAGCAAGTTGACCTGTAGGAAGATAACAAATGAGAGTAGATCCTGAGGCTGTAACTCAGCAACGATGTGAGTCATGGAACGATATTCAGCCTCAGTGGTGGAGCGAGAAACAAATAAGTTGCTTCTTGGAAGACCAAGAAACAAGATTTGGATAGACCGGCGAGTTGAGTGACAGGAAAACCAGCTCAATCAACATCAAAAAATGCAAAAAAAGAAAACACACAAATGTACCTCAGAAAAGAAAAAACAACTTATATTTGACAATCATTTTTCTACAATCATACATCTTTCTGTGACCTGTACACTGCACAAAAGTTTGATTTTGTTCCTTGCACTTTTGATCTGTGAATATACTTATTTCCTAAAAAGTGCTGCTTTTGCAAATCCATTGTCTTTGAATCTTCAGCCTATGCTGCAATGCTGCTTCAACTATGGCTTGTATACTTCAGGATTAACATATTTATTTGTATCTTCACTCTTATATTATTGCTTCATTGCTAAAATTTCCACTTCCCACATCAATCAGTCCTTTTCTTGGATTCAATAACTTTTTCCAAGATTGGCGAATTGTGTTTATGATTTGCTAAATCCCTTATAATCATACTTGTTAGCTATGTTGCTCAGACCGTCCCAAAATGCCACCACACCATGTTAGATCCTATGAAAACACATGGCTTTTGGAGGATCCTACGCACACCCAGTGACATTTTTGTAGAGTCTAAGCAACATTCCTCGTATGTTAGGAAGGAAATGGCATGGAAGATATCTTTCTCTTCCAAGTAGTCCTTCCTCTAACAATTTCTTCATTCTTGATCTGTTCTTTTATCTTAAGCAAATGTGTATAGCTAAATGGCAAATATGGCATCTGGCTAAATGACTCAAGAAGTCCATTTGCTTCAAGAATCCCTGATGCCAATGAAAATCCATGAAGTACATTAATTCTTCTCTTATGTTGATCAACATCGTCGAAAAGTCCCTCTTCATCAGGTTCACAAAGGGATTGAACGTTATCCGTTCTTCCACATTCTCTCCTATATTCGAGCACGATGCTAGACAGCTGATAACTCTCCAAAAATTGGTCAGGAATGGTCTGCAACAACATAAAACAGAACAAAAAAAAAAACAAAAAACTGACGTTTACTGTTATAAGTTGATGTCAAGATCAAGAATCAATGTCATTAGATGTTTGTTTCACCTCCAGCATCCAACGAACATATTTTACATTATTTACATGGTGATTCATGTCCAAATCACTTCTCTTTGGCTGCAAAAAGTTGAAAAAAGATCAGTAACTACGAGTCTTGGGATATCGATGAAATGCTGAAATCTTGTAGATAAAATGCATAGGATCACCTTCAAATTTGAAAGGACATATTTAGCTGTGTCATCCAACTTCTCTATCTTAATAGGATTTTCCTCATTGATGGCTTGTTTACTGATGAACCATGGTGAGATTTCAGCTCTCACTTCTTCAGGCATCTTTGACAGACGCCTCGTTTGCTGGTTCATCATCACCCATGTACTGTGTTCCACACAGAAAACTTAAGTTATAACTTACAACATTATGTCAGTTTTTTACGAGTTGATTTCGCAGGCAATCACTCAACTAACAGTAATTATCTCAGAAAATCGCTTTTTTGTTACAAAACCAAAGAAAAGTGGCATTCTGAGATATAGAAAAATAGATTATAACTGAACCTGGTTGCTCTGGCAAATACAAGGCCTGTGGCTTGGCTTCTAATTTGCCAATCTCTTCTCATTCCATTTTTGCCTGATGCTCCAACCCATGTGTCAATCTCTATTACTTCACCCCTATGATCAAGTTTTTCAGTCTTTCTTGTTAGGCCTAGTACAAAATATCAATCTCATCGAGATCATCGATCTCATCCAAAAAGCAAGATTCCTAGTTTAAATGAATTTATGCTACATGAAACTCGAAGCATTTTCCTAGCTTAAAATTCAAGAATCTGTGACTCAAGTAAACATGAACTTCACTACAACAATAACAGCAGCAACTACTACTACTGCAACTATGCCGTAGTCCCAAGTAAGTTGAGATCAACTGTATGAATCCTCAATATCATAAATGTTAGTTAATAAACTTCAACTTCACTAAGATGAATAAAATCAGTAAATCACTTAGCTATCTAAAGTCAGACTTGGTTGCAACAAATTAGTTGTACAAGTCACTTGCAACTAAACTAAACTTCTCTGAAGTTTTCAATGTCAAAAACTAAGTTAAAAAGTCTGCTAAGAGGAAACTCAATGTTTACCATATTGGATAATGGTCTATTTGAACTTGCATTCTTGATACTACCCATATGAGGTTATTTTTCATCATCCCATGTGTAGCACCAAATCCATCACTAAGTAGTCCTGACATCCACACATGATTCAATGCTGTTTCCTGCAAGAATACAACACAAATTCAAATTAGTCGGACTAGTGCCTTTCAAACTCAAGATTGTTAAACCAGGAAAAAAAATATAAATAATCTCTAGTGTAGTTAGTTGGTGGTGAGGGAGGAGGGAGAGGCAAGTGCTAAGTAGCAACACTGCATGCCTCGATCTCAAACAAGACAAAATTGACTATATGAATCCTCATTGTACATGTCATTCCATTTAGTACAACAACATCAGACTACTATACTTCGACTACTATGCTTCAATTACGAACAAGTCTCAGTCAGCTATATGAATCCTCACAGCACATGTCATTCCATTTAGTGTGACAACATCAGACTAGTATGCCTCAATTACAAACAAGTCTGACTCAGCTATAAGAATCCTCACAATACATGTCATTCCATTTAATACTACAACAACATCAGACCACTATGCCTCAATTACAAACAAGTCGGGATCAATTATATGAATCTTCATTACAGTTGTCATTCCATTTAATACTACAACAACAACGTCAGACTACTATGCCTCCAATCATATTTAAGTCAGAGTTAGCTATATGAATCCTCATTATACATGTCACTCCATTTAATACTATCATAACAACGCCAAACTACTATGCTTCAATCTCAAACAAGTCAGAGTCAGCTATATGAATCCTCACCTTACTCGCTCCATTAATCCTCGTGATTCGAGTTGAACAACTACAAACTATTACTTTCAAATAAATGAAATGACAAAAATTATGATCTCACCTGAAGTAAGTTAAGGATGCTTTCAATAGTAGCAACTTTATCAGGACCAACTTCATAAGACCTTATAACAACTGTTTGTCTATATGCCCCTTCAATAATAATTCCTTGTCTATAAGTATCCACAAGTTGTTTCTTTGTAGGTATATTTTGCCTAATTTGTGACATTGGAATATTGTACAAAGTTTCATCACAAGGTGTAAATGAGGTACTTGTTGCCACATGATGACCATTCTTGGATTTTAACAAATCCAACTTCACAACATTTCCATTAATTGGATTCTTGAATTCTTGATTATCACTTGGAATTGAACATTTAATTATGGTAAAATGAGATGTTGAAGAAGAAAAAAGGGAACACCACATTTTTGTTAATTTTTTTAATTTATTTATTGGTTTTTCCCTTTGGTCTGAAGAACCAAATTATGGGATTTGACATAGTTTTTATAAGGAAATTTCAAGAAGAGGTGACAAAATAAATTGGTCATCATTTTTTAGGAATAAAAGTGAAAACTTTGTTGTATGAGAATCTCAAAGTGATTCCCTATGTTGATGTTAATTAGTTTAATGGATATTTTTGCTTAGCAGAAATCGACAGATTGAATATGTACAATTTAGGATACAAATGCTAATTTCTAGTTTTATTTATTACCACTTTTTGGTGAATCAAAGTTACGTTTAAATTAGATTTGTACACTAGACATGAAAAGTAAAATAATAAGTGGAGTCAAAAGTCGAGCCTCAACCAGTAGGGAGATAAATAACCATGCCAATCTAAGGCAGTGGATTGTGAATCCACCATGTGCGGGGTTTAATTTCTATCGTTCGCCTATCAATAAAAGACCATTTATTTCGAAGAAACAAGACAAACTCAGAAAACATTTTTTCTGCAAGTTATCTCGAGGCGTTCAAACGTGTCCAAGCAATTGATATCCGATTAAAAGATAGAAATCATAGATTCACGACTTTCTTTACTCTAAACTTCGTTCTTCAACGAAACTCCATATGCACTAATCAATGTTTTTACGTATATCAAATCCTCCAAATAGTACATTTTAAGGATTCGACGCAAGTTTTAGAAATATTTTTACAGTGTCTGAGCAACATAACTTAAATCTCAAACTTCGGAAAAAGCACAAGTATGGTAAAAAACTATACCAATTCAATAAATGTCACATATTTATCTTAGCATATACTCTTATTACTTATAGCGGTGGAATCAAAAATTTTGATAAAATTTTTAAAACTTACAGAAATGTCACACACCTAAGTCCTAAGATATATCTCAACGAAATTTTATAATTTTTAATTTTTTTTTTTTTATACAATATAATTTTTTAGCGAAAAAAATTCAGTTGAACCTCTACCACCAAAGGTAACTAAGCACCTATACTTGAGCATAATTAATAGTGAGGTAAATGCTCATCTTGTTGTTTACATCAAATCATATAATTTTATGTTAGTAATTAAAACTTAAAGTAAATATATAATATCATATAATAATAATTAAGTAATAAATATATGTATAAATGTCACATTCTGCTAATGAAAAAAAGATAAAAAAATAATTATTTCTTTATTTAATCACTGAGAATCTAAGACACTATAACTTTGGAACTTACTCTGGGAGTGGAAATTTTTTGGAATTATTTTGCTCATTTTTTTGTCTGATTCTGCATTTTAAAAATTATATAAAAAAAAACAAGAATCAAAACATTTCTAAAAGAGAGTTTATTATAAATTAAAATTAGTTGAATAAAAGAATTTTGGATGTTATATAATTAAAAAATATATGATTATTTATATTTGAGTATGCATTTCTAACCTTGTTGGTGTGAAATTGATATTTATATTAAATTATGTGAAATTATTATAATTTGGTAATTTAATCGGTGAGAATAAATAATAATTAATTATGAATGCTAGAAAATTATGTGCAAATACATGGAATATATTTATTAATTTGACGTAGATATAGAATATATTCATATTGTTAGTGCTGAATTATAAATTTTGCTCTTGCCTGTGTAGTTTAAGTCTTTTCCCGCCCCCATTGTCATCCCTAAAAGAGGGGAAAAGAAAAAAAATAGTGAGATTATATCTCTAGTTTTTCATTCTCTAGGTTTGAAATTATTTGTTGTAATTATTTTTTGCACGTTCATTAGAAAGTATTAATTTGAAAGATATTTTAATTATTTTATCTTTCATTGATATCTGAATTATTGTATATCACATATAATTGAGGTGTTTATAGTCTTCAAGAACAATAATTACTATGGTAAAATGACAAAATTCGGATTAAATTTCTAAAAAGACAAATTATAGGTATAATTATTTATAAAAATCACGACAGATAATTTGAGACGTAGAGAGTGATTTTCATTCTGTATTTTTATACTTTAGTTATAAAGGGATTATTAACCTGGATTGTAATGCAGTGATTGAGAGCGCCTCCCTCGAATGGACCTTAAGGGAGGGGTTGTCTGACTTCCCTAGTTAAAAGGTTTTTGTCTTTGCTTCAATTTCCTCAATATTCCTCCCTTTGTTAATTAGAGTTGTTAACTTAGAGTTTGAACAATGTAGTTCATAGAAAACAAGAAAGGGAATAGCCATTTATTTGGATACCAAGCTTTGACCATAAGGATAGTTGAGTAAGTAAAATAAATACAATTACAAGAATTAACAAACACAAACAAAAAAAATTGTGATTTGGTTAAATGAAAACTTGGGGAACTTCAAAAACTTCCAACTCTTGCAGCCTTTCTCCAACCAAAATTGGTCAAGCTGCAAGCCTTCAAAATTGTTCTGAAATTCAGATTTTGCGTCGCGACTTATATTGTGTTGCACACTCATCGCTCTCCACCATTCAAGATTTTGTATCCGTTCTTGTAGTGAAGCTCACGGCGGATATCCTTTATCACAGTCCTAACTCACAAATGTAGTGCTTTTGGTGAATTTTTTTTGAAAGCATTGGTGTCTGGTTAGCTTGCGCAAGGGCGGCTCAATAATATGTGTGGCCTAAAATCAATTTTTTTTTTTAAATATTATATTTATTTAATTTTTTCATATATATTATTTATTAATATTTTTTTTAATTGACAGTATAACATTTTTTGTAATATTTTTATAAGATAAGAATAAACATATATAAATTGTTGTACATTATTTAACAACATAAATGTTTAAATCTCTTTTATTGATTATTATTTCAAAAAAAATTTCAATAGACTCAGTTGTTATAAAAATTAGAGAAGTATTTAAAAATTATTTAATACTCCACTTGATTGAATAAGTATTACCTTTTTATTTATATAATATTTTATATTATTTTTAATTGCAAAGATCAATATTATAGTGATTGTTATCTTTAGAAAACATTCAAAGTTAAGATAACAACTTTTAAAATTTAATTATTTGATAACGTAGTTAGTTTGAGCTTGAAATGTTTTATAAAATATCTCAAAGAATTGAAATATTTAAATATGATTGATTTAAATTGAAATGAATTTGACAAATTAAGAAACAAACCGTATATGCAAGAGATAGCGAATAAACTATTACTTCTTCTGTCACATTTTAGTTGTCATAATTTTCACTTTTCGAATCAAACTGTATTAACTTTAACTAATATTTTAAGATGTATTTATTAACTTTCGAAAAACAATATGATAACTAAAATGGATCAGAGAAATATTTTTTTAATTAATAGTAACAATAAATACTTCTTCCTTTAAAAAAAATTGACCTAGTTTAATTTGACACGGAGTTTAAAAAAATAAAGAAAAAATTTTGATTTTGTGATTATAAATTAAAATTAAGTCAAATGTATCAAAATGCTCTTAATCTTGTGGCCTTAATATGCCAAGTGAAAAGTTGAACTTAAAATGTTACCATAGCGAAAAAATCATTCTTTTTGAAACAGACTACACTGGAAAGTAAATTTTATTTATATTCTAAGGTAGGGAAGAGTATTCTGTTTTTTCCAAGTGTGCTATCCGTCTCACATTTCCATTAGCTCTTATTATTTGGGGGCCTAAGGCCACTGCTTTAGTGGCTTTAGTGTTGAGCCGCCCTTGAGCTTGCGCGCCTCAACTATTCCACCGACCTGTCACCAGCAAGCTATCGATAACTCTTCTCACCACGGGTTAGGCGGATAGGAAATAACCATGTTTTTTTGGTCTCTGCTCCTGATCTACAATCTCAGAACTTGCATTTGACCATTTGCATATCAGGCACGACACATGGAACATAATTGTCCTGGTATCTGTTGCACAAAAAACAGTGTGGATATCAGGGTCTGTGTTCTCAACAGGAAACATATGAAAATAAGAAAAAAAAGAGTAAAAACATATCCCTATAGAAATTAAATTTTAGACAGCAGCTCCCATCATCATAGGTGAATGGATTAAGTTTAGCATTTATCAGCAGTTAAAAACATATTCCTATAGAAGTAGTTTACTCAGAAGGCACGTATAGTAGCATCAACTAGTGGGAAACATTTTTCTTTTGACAAGGTGAAAATACCTAGTGGGATGCATGTAAACCAACAGTCCGATACACTCCATGAAAAGGGTGAAACTATAATGCAGAACTTAGACTTTAAATAACTTCAGGAAGTACCTATTAGCCTGCTTTAAAGGATTGAATTTTTATGGCAGATCCAACCAGAGTAGCAACATCTTCAACGACCATTTATCCACCAATGACTTCCAGCATATGTATCAGTCTAGTCTTTGCTTTACTGCTTAGATTTACATAGAAATATTCAGGAACGATAGCTCTGTGTGCCACTAACCTGACAAGTTGTTGATATCTGGCCAGATAGGTCTCAAAAACTACATGCTAGTACTAGAACTAAACAGGAAATTAACCTTAAATATATTAGAATACAGGAAAGAGTTTCTCATATTTCACTAAATGAAGGGAGGGAAGCGGGAAATTCAACTACGGAAAGTAATTTTTCAAGAATATGCACGTCACCACATTCTTAAGGATGTCCACAGGTTCAGAGGAGACAGAAGAAACATAAATTACTCCCACACACCTCTGAGCAGCTCGGATGGGAACGAAAATTTTGAAGTATCCCAGGAGCACCAAGACCTAGCATGTCAATTCCAGTTTTCTGCACCGAATAGACAGCAACAATGTTGACCTGAAGCTAATAAACTGGTTCTAGTTAACCAGAGAAATTGGTAAGCTGAACATGGATAGATGCTACCTAATCGACTGTATTACTTTTACAAGTCCTACCAGATATCCTAGTGTTTCCAAAAGCAAGATTTTTTTTATTTTATTTGCACCGGGTGTCCGAGTCTCTTAGAGACTTGACTAATCCCAGGGGTGCACAGGCCCTCGGCAAGGAGTTTCCCGCAAGTGCACCACGGTTAATTCAGGTTTTACCCAGTCCGATGGCCCTCGGAAATTGTTTGCACCCAGTGGATTTCGAACTTGAGACCTTGAAAGGGAACAAACCCCAAGGCTCAAGTCTATTACCACCAGGCCAACCCCTGAGGGTTCCAAAAACAAGAATTGTTAAACAAAAAGATACACCAATAGCTGACCACAAATGTGAGAAAACCCCCACCCCAAATGGAAACTTTATATAATTAGAGGCCCTCAACTAAAATAAAATACCACTGACCTGCAATAGAGTTTTGTGCAGTCTGGTAGACTTTTTGTGTTTGCCCTGCAAAGGGAAAACAAAACTTGAGGTGAATTTAACAAGAAAAACTGATATTATTTGCCTCCAATATCTAGCATCATTATTTTATTTCTTCAAAAGAATGTTGAAGAGCAGATACTCATCCATGAAAACATAGCAATTATTAGGCTTGTATGCATGTGAAATTGCATCAAAATTCTAGGAAAGGAAACTGAGGGAACAAAAAGGAAGGTGCAGAGCCACTTAATAGAGTAGAGTAGAGAGACAAGAAGGAAAATTTTATTCAGAGCCCATGCATAATTTGAAGAGAACGGCAAAGTAGGTTCAGCAATCTTACATCAAATACTGGAAGTAGGCCCATATCCAAAATGAACCATGATAGGCGTCATCTGCTCCACCTAATAGAAGTCATATTAAAATTGTAAATGCATGGTGGAGAACAATGATGAAAAATAATAAGCCTGTTATAATCACATATATCAGCCACATACCAGCAGCTATTACAGACAAGCTCATGGTCTGACGCCTTTAGAGCAAAGATCAAGAACTGAAAGCTAATCATCCAAGAATACCAATGGCTATTCAGGGATTTTCAACTCTTTGCTTCAACAGTGCCTTCATCACGTTCATCACCCAAAAGTATAAAGTCAAGGTATTCTATGGCAAGTGATTTATAATCTCTGCCAAGATTTTTCAACATCGCACTGTATGTAAAAGAATCAGGTTGGATTCCATTATCCAACATTTCTTTGAACAGTCTCAAAACCTCTTGCCAGTTACCCAAATCACAGTTCTCATTTATCAAAATAGTGTAGGTATATTTATTAGGGATAATTTCCCTTGCTTTCATCTCAGCTAAGTAACTGTAAGCCTCGTTTATTCTTCTGTACTTGCAAAGCCCATTTATCAGCGCATTGTAGGTAATAACATTTGGCAGAATGCTCTTCTGTTGCATCTCTGAAAAATACATATGTGCTAGTTCAAGCCTCCCTTTACCAGCATGCGCATGAATCAGCACTGTGTATGTTACAACTGTTGGAGATATGTCTTTGCCTATCATCTCATTAAACAACTCTCTGGCTTTCTTTAGGTTCCCAAATTCGAGGTAGGCATGAATTATACTGGTATATGTTACGTGGTCAGGAATAAGGCCATCCCCAACCATCTTCTGTAACAACTCAGTTGCTTCTTCTAGTTTACCCAGCTTTGCAATACCATCCACAAATACATTGTATATTATTGTATTTGGTGGGAATCCCTTTATTGACATTTCCTCTTGTAGTTTGCATGCGTTCAATATGTCACCCAGGCTCATTAAACTTGCTATTCGAGTTGTATAAGCAACGCAGTCAGGCTCCAAACCCCTCTGTAACATCTCATCAAATAGTTCCTCTGCCATTGGTAAATTTCCTGCCTTGCAGGAACCATGAACCAGAATAGTGTAAGTATATACATCAGGAGAGATACCGCGTCTCATCATTTCATCTTTCAGCTGCTTAGCATCCTCTAAATTACCTATTCTACAGAGTCCACCCATAATTGTATTGTAGGTCATCACTGTAGGAACAAGATCCCTGCTCCTCAAATCATGTAATAAAGAAAAGGCCTCATTAATATCCCCCAACTGACAATATCCATAAATCAAAGTGTTGTAGGATATTATGTCTGGCACCAAATTCTTCTTCAACATGACAGAAAACCAGTGCCTTGCTTCACTAGCTTGCCCCTTCCGGGAAAGAGCATAAATAAATGTATTATAAGTTGATACAGTAGGTGAAGCTCCTCTTACTTCCATCTCTTCTTTAAGCCTCAATGCCTCCACAACCATTCCCTTAACACAGTAACCATAAATTAAAGGATTATATGTATGAGCTGAAACCTTCAGTCCTTTATTCAACATCTCTCCAATCAAACCTCTAGCATGGTTAAATTCCCCTTTCTTTGATAACCCGTTAATCAAAATATTGTATGTAACATCATCAGGATAGCACTCCCTTCTCTGCATTTCTGATAAAAGATCCAAAGCCTGTTGTACTTCACCTTCCCTACAAAACGAATCCAACATTGTATTATAAGTAACAATAGTAGACTTTATCCCAAACTCACCCATCATTCTATACACTTCTCTCGCCTTGGAAACTAAATTCCTATCCCTTAAGTTCCTCAGAATCCTATTACAGTTCTTCACATCAGGCAACATCTCATTCCTCAGCATCTTCTCGAAAACTAACAAGTACTGCTCCACATTTGCGTTCTTCGTGTATATTCTCAGAAAAAGATTAAGTATCTCAACAGAAACCTTCAAATTCAAATACCCATCAACCAGTACATCTACAACTTTATGCATATTACTACTAATCACCCTTTCTACCACCCAATAAGCAGACTTTACCCAACCATTCTGTATCAAAATATCAAGAATAGTACAAAACGAAAACTCTGAATACTTAAACCCCTTTTGTCCTTCAGCCCACCTGAACAATCTCAATGCAACCCTCGGTCGACAACGAATTGAGCTAAGAATCTTAACCAACAAATCAGAATCATAAATTAAAGAATGAAAACAATCTGGAACAACCCAAAATTCCTCCCCACTAACCCAACCTCTTTCTTCAATCTTATTCAAAATTAATCTCTGAATATCGGAATCTGAAAAGGGAGTTTCCCGCATTCCAGTGATGTCACCATTCCTTGTAATATTAGTGATTTTTATGTCAGATGGGCATTGAAATTGATGCAAAGATGAATAAAAGATTAATCTTTTAAGAGAAGAAAACACGAAAAAGCTGAAATGATTGAGATTTGATTTGGGTATGATGAATTTAGAAGCTCTAACATAAAGGGTCATTCTGTAGAAGAGAAATAGTACATGTAATACATGAATGTGAAAGAAGAAGAAAATAGGGAAAATCCAAAATGGGTTTTGGGTATAACTGAAGAGAAAAGTGGTACCTTGAAGCTGACGGCGTAGTTACCTACAATGGGTAATTGGATTTTGTTGGCAACTGTACGCACATCAGAAGAAGAAGAAAGAAAAAGCGAGCGGCGGAGAAGGCAGCTGCGTGTTTACTAGAGAATTTTGCATCTCTAGTCCGGAGCCCCCGACCGTTTCTTGGAAGCAAAATGTGGGTCGGACATGAAGGTGTTAATGAGTCGGGTCGGGTCGAACCGTATGATTTAGGAAAAAATCAATTTAGTTGAAAATTTAAGTTTCTTTTGTTAGATAATAATTGTTTTTGCTTTTGATAATGGAGCACTATATTGATAATGGAGCATTATGTTGATAATGGAGCA
>JBCEWC010000320.1:0-62075 GCA_038996855.1 Solanum aculeatissimum | reverse complement strand
CAAAACTCAACCATGGATTGTAGTACATCATATAATTCCAACCATAAGTAGATTTTGAAAATTTTCGGGTTGTTACACATATCTTGGCCCCCATCCTATTCTAGACTAGAGGCATTGTTGGACAACATGAAGTCTTTCGTATGAGTATGTTATGTTTATGCTTAGGATTCTATGTTGTTTATGATGATATAAATATTATGATGTATGGAAATGTGGAAAGTCCTAAGTCCTTTCTACCCCCATAGCTTGAGTCGTTCTTACCCATACCTTAGTGTTATGTGCTATGTGAATCCATCTAAATCCCTATCCCTATGATATCCCCATAGCGTGAGTCATACTTACCCTCCCCATAGAACTATGTGTTTAATGTATATTTATGTGCTTCTAAACCAATAATGTGCGAATGTATGCTATGAGGCTTTTTGGGGATTTTCTAGTTCTCATTTACCATGTCACTCCTAGGCCCTAGGCTCGGGTCATGACAAGCTTGGTATCAGAGCACTACATTTATAAATGATCCTCAGAGTCTAATATATCGCATCGAGTAGTCCTATTCATGGGTGTGAAGTTCACCACACCTATGAGTGGGAGGCTATGGTGACATTTTAGGAACTGTATCACTTTCTTATTTCTTATGTCGTGCTATTGACCGTGTAATTAGACTACTTGACTCTGATGATGTCCTTGGTACTATTTCATAAGATACCTCCACGAAGAGGTCCTCTACCTAGGAAAGCCCCAGTTAATGAGGAACCAATTCCTTAAGAGCTTATAGAGGAACTAGTTACTCCTAATGAGATTCGTGCTACCCTTTTTATGCTAGCTCAAGCCATAGCCAATTAGGTGAGGCAGGAAAATCCTCGTCCTCAAGTCTAGACTCAGGCTGCTTAATGTTTTGCCGAAATGCAACACTTTTGATGCTTAAAACTTAGAATTTTGTGTGTTCTTAAAGTGATGTTAGTAGGTTTGATTGTGTTTTATGTTTGTTTTACAGGATTTCAGTGTTGGCATGATTTTAGGATAAAGTGGGTCGAAACAACAGAATATGAGGATCCACGGAACCTTTTACAGGTCATAGAAAGGTTCACGAGCCATAGAAGGGGTCTCGTGTCAATTTATATTGAAGGGTGAATTTTTGAAGTAAACTCTATGAGGAAAGCAGACGAGTCATAGATTGATCCACGATTCGTAGAGTATGTTCATGCCCTGAGGATCAAAAAGTGGAGAAGTTCTAAAACGTCATCGGACGAAACATATTACGGGCCGTAGAATCTTAGATGGACCGTAGAAAGGTCTTGTACAAGTAGTCTCCAGATTTTAGTTACAAACTATGAAATCCCGATGTATGGGTCGTAGAGTGAAACACGAGTCGTGAACCCATTCATTGATGGTGCTGACACAGTTTTCCTATTCCATTTTGATTTTGTGTTTTACACATTATAAATAGGTTTTTAGGTTATTTTTCATTAAGATTTTCAGCAGTCACGAAGTTTGAACAAGGTTTTAGAGGATACACTTAGGATTTAGCAATTTTGAGAGGAAAACATTAGAGTGTATTCATTATTCAACCTTATGATTCTAATTTAAGAGTTGGATTTCATATTCTTAATTCATCTATGTAAGTGCTCAATTCTGTTATTCTACTTCATAATTTCTGCACTTAGACTGATCATGCATAGCTAAATCCATAACTAGGGTTGTGGGAACCGTGAAGAACTAACAAGGTGAAATCGGATATTGTGTAATTCTCGGAAGGTATGTTAGGTTGTATTAATTAATCCTATTCACTTTGATTGCTTTTTAACTGAGGCCTACATTAGAACTCCCCTAGTATTACTTGATGGATCAAGGAAGTAATGAATAGGAAAAAAGGTAATTAACAAGATTCGATTGAGATGTTCTCGTCTAATCAATTAAATCAGATCAAGTGGAGGTTGTACTGGGATAAAAGTAAGGGTTAGTAATGTCACATCACGGAGATGAATCAAGTTCTGAGATGAAATTTATCTATTCGCTGGATCAAAGGTTTAGGTGAACCTAACTTATTGTCTTACACCTACACACTACAAAAGATTACAATTATCCCGTAATACCAAGTTAGGGATTCATGGAGAACACATCACCCTAGTTAGCTCTTCTACTGATTTCTCATTACCTGCATTAATTTAGTTTAGTTATTTTACTTTGCAAACCCCACCCCCTCAATTTCTGGGAGATAAGTAGGTTAATCATTCCTGACTTACATTGAATTAACTCTTGAGTCTACCAAATTCCCTAAGGGATCAACCCTAACCTTGGTTAGGTTAATTACTTGACAACAACCGCTTTACCTAAAAAAAAGGTGTGGCTTGAATGACATCAAGTATTTTGGCACCGTTGCCGGGGAATATGACCAGACTTGGTTAATTCAAGTAATTTTGGGGGATTAATCCTTATTTCCCTAATTTTACATTTTGTTGTTTTTTCTTTTATGTGCAGGTGTAGTTTATGCACAACACTTAGAGCCGAGGCAATCCCTTAACTCCATTTGATCCAGATATCCAAATAACACTAAAGAGAATGGCCTAGGATAATGCGAACAATGCTGCGGGTGATGCGGTGAATGCAACTCTTAACCCGAACAATGGAATTAATAATCCACCTCCACCACCACAAGGTCTGCAAGCTGTGACTAATCAATGAAACCAATATGGCTTGACCCTATGGCGATGGAAGTTACGGGAGCGATTATGTTACCCCCCACTAATGGATGACACAAAGTTTGTCGTTTCAAGTGGATTGCTCCAAATGCTTCAAAATCGTGGTTTGTTTTGTGGGCCTACTATCAAAGGATCCACATAACCATCTATACAATATTGTGTTTGTGTGTAAGAGCATGATGAGGAACCAAAATCTTTCCATGGATGCCGTTGGGCTCCATGTTTTCCCACTTTCTCTTACAGGCAATGCAATGTTATGGTTATTTCAACTCCCACAAAGTTAGATCACCAATTGGGAAGAATTGTAGATAGCCTTTTTGGAGAGGTTCTTTCCCATCTCAAAAAAGCTAAAGTTGAAGTCTGAGATTAACAACATCGATCAGATACCTGGTGATTCGATTGGTGCTACGTGGTAGTGGTTTACTAAATGTTTGAGATGTGTCTTTGACCAAAAGATTGTTGACGAAGCCCTGGTTGAGATCTTCTATAAAGCCCTTGATGAAAATGACCAAGCAATTGCTGATACGTTTATGGGGGGCTCATTTATAGATCGCCCTTTCTAGGAGGTTGCTCAGAGACTTGAGAGGGTGGTCAAGACCAACCATGCATAGGGTACGAGGGAAAAGTCTACTACAGACATTCATTCTCAATTAGTACCAGTTCGACGCAAACATAGGCTAGTGAGGAAGTAATGCAGGAACTTGCGCGGATAAATACTAATATAGAGCTATTGATGAAGTAGAATGCGTAATGAGTAAATATTTTAGCTCATCAACCTCCACGTGCGCCCATGTACGAGGAGACTTATTATGATGAGGACACATGTTTTATGGCTGATCAGATGATGGGTTTTCGGACCAACGCCCAAGGGTCCAGTCAAGACTATTGGTGCCAAGGTCAAGGAAACCAAGATCATAACTTTGAGAGAGATGATGCCTTCAAAGATAACAATAGAGAAGTATATTATGACAAGAACAGGGGACCAAACAATGATGCTGAATGGGGTCGCAGAGATGGCTTCAGAAGTGGTCCATACATTCCACCGCATAATCAGTATTCTGGGGTTGGTTCCTCTCGCATTGAGGAGATATTTGACCGGTTGCTAAAGAAAGCTGATGCACAGGATAAGAAACTGAAGGGGATGAAGTCTGACATCTCTAGCATTAATCAGAAGATCGATTCTCACTCTATGGCAATTTATCAGTTGGAGCAATAGTTTGGCTAGATATTGACTCAGTTGAACCAACGTTAGAAAGGTATGCTGCCCAGTAACATGGTACAAAATAACAAATATAAGGGGCAGTGTATGATAATCACAACTCACAATGGGAAGCAGACCATTGATCCCGCAATTGTGATGAGAGTGTTGTGAACAGGCAAACAAAAATTGGAGATGATCATTTTAAGAATGAGAAAATTGACGCAACGCCAAAATAGTTGAGAATCATTCCTCATCGTCCTCTCCCTTCCCTCAAAGACTAAAGAAAAATAAGGAGGAAGACAAGTTCAAACACTTTCTCTCTATGTTGAATTAACTCTCTATAAATATCCCATTGATTGAGGCATTGGAGAAGATGCTTGTGTACGCAAAGTTTATGAAGGATTTGGTTACAAAGAAGCATACTGTGAGCTAAGAGCTCTCACAAGAGCTCTAACACTGCAGTGCAATTTCAACTAGGTCGTTGGTGCAGAAATGAGAAGACCAGGAGCATTCACCATTCTCTGCACCATAGGTGATGTGGAGTTCACAAGGGCATTGTGTGATGTTGGTGCCAACATAAATTTGATGTCCCTTGTGTTCTACAAGAAACTTGGTTTGGCAGCCCCTACCCCAATGAGCATGAGACTATTGATGGCTGACTGCACGGTGAAGAAGCCTATGGGGATACTGTATGATGTTCTTGTCAAAGTGGAAAAATTCATATTCCCAAAAGACTTTGTGATCCTAGATTTCGAGGTCAACTTCCAAGTCCCAATCATCTTGGGAAGCCCTTTCCTTGCCACTGGGCGAGCCCTAGTGTACATGGAATCTAGACAACTCAAGTTCAGATTGAACGACGAAGAAGTTATCTTCAACGGCTGTCAGTTAATGAAGAGGCAAGATGAGCTAAAGATGGAAGTGTGGGAGATTGATGAAGTCTGAGTAATCAAGACATCCACGTCGTACTGTGACAATAAATTAAGTGCTTCTTGGGAGACAACCCAAGGTATTTGATGTAATAGGGTAGTTTTATTTAAGTTTTAGTTCTTAGATTATTAGGGAGATTTTATTTTTCAGTTATTTGGTTGTAATATATGGACTTTGGACTGGTGACATATAGGGTAATAGTGTGTTTATGTAGGCTTTGCAGGTGGAAGACCAAGCCTGCTATTTTAGGTTGAAAAGGAGATTCTACGACTGATTATAAAAGCTGTACTTTATTGTACGACTCGTATACCAACTCGTAGAACGTTTTAGTAAGTAAAAGTTTGTGCACTCTAGTCCACAAGCCAACTTTATGATTCGTAGATTAAAATACGGGTCATGAATGGGGCTTGTGGACCCCAAGTAAGTTTTCCAATTTCTGACTAAGTATCGAAGGTATTCTACAAAACCTTTCTACGAGTTATGTTTCATTACATGACTCGATCAAAGGGTCGTGGATTAATGGTCTGAAATTAGGGTCCTAGGCTCACACAAGACCACGACTTACAAAGCTGTAGAACATTCCATGACCCATAATTGGGGTTTCGTGAGGCCAGGCCCATCCATTTTTAAAACCCAATCCAGTGAGTTTATATACGGGGTCGAAACTAATTTGACCCTATTTGCACACAAATTTCCCAAATTATCCTTACCTTATCCTTCTCCACATCGGTCCAACCACGAACTTTGGCACCCCCACCATTTCTGGCCATTTTTCTGGTGAGTCACACCAAGGGTTTTTGGCCGTCTCTCTGCTCCCCTCTTTGATTTTAATCAAGTTTTCATCAAATTTGATAAGTTTTCGGTCCTTAAAGCCTAAACTTATCGAGTGACATGATTAACCTCAGTTGATTCTTATTTTGGGTGGGTAGTTTATACTGTGTGATGGGATTGAGTTTAGTTCTAACTTTGGTGTTCACACATTTGATTTGATCGCCTAGGTTAGAATTGAACCAAGTGACCAAAAACTGTTTGGGTATCCAATTTTATGTTCGAATGATATGTATGCTATCAAAATGAATCAAATTGATTGAAAACATGTCATGTGGTTGTTTTAAATTTTTGATGTTGCTAAAATTTTGAACTAGGGTTGGACTCTTAGGATTGTATGCTAAATCGCTTTCGATGGGGTTGTTTTGAATATAATGCATGTGGGGGTTGGGTATGGTGTGATAAATCCTATGGGGTGTGTGCGTGTTGCTTCGGTGCTGTTTAAATAAGTAGGAAATGATTATTGTAGGACTTGTGCAATGGACTTGGGAAATGTGGAATTTGAAAGCCAATCCATGAGGGGTTTTATGGCCCTTGGAACATTCCACGAGCCGTACTTACCCCTCATAGAGATTTCCATAACCTAAAATTTCTGTGATGCCATCAGATGAGATGTTCTACTAGTCGTAGAAATTTCCATGACTTGTAGATAGGTCTCGTAGAGTTCCACCTGTACAAACCTGATCTGGAATGACTTCTACGACTTAGTTCACAACCCATGGAATTTCTATGAGCCATACATGGTCTCGTAGATGTAATTCCAGTAACTCAAAATTTTGAGAACTGTATCCATGAGAGTCCTTTATGGCTTATAGATCCTTCTACGATTCGTAAAAGGGCACTCGTAGATCCATACTGTCCTATTTTAGTTAGAATTGTTTTACCTTCGATTTTTAATACCTTGAACTAACCATTATATGACTGTATGATATGTAGGTACCATGGTTCCATGACCACAATGAGATGAGATCAATGCCATGAAGGACCGCCTACGAGATGAATCTACAGATTTAGAGGCTTCCGAGATGAGTGCCTCAGTCGAGGATCTTGACGTCTATCCTGATTCAAATGTCGAGCGGCGACAGAATCAAGCTACCACTAAACAGGCTAGTCCCAGACAATAGTGGTCCGACCTTCCCAATTTGATGAGGGAGGTGAGTGGGCCAGTAGAAGTATCCAGATGACCTCTTCCGAGAGAGGGTCAAGTTTAAGATCAGAGGAGGGATTAAACTCCACCTCTTCTTCAGCCCCTCTAACACCAGCCTCACCACCAGACACACAAGATTGCAGGTGGTGCGTGGAGGGCATACAAGATATATTTACAGAGGATATTCAAAAGAACGAGTGAGGTTGGCCTGCTCATTCCATATTTGAGGATCCACGAGTCATCACCATAGGACTCGATAGTGTCCCAGGGCTTGAGGACACAATTGCACGTTAAAGTTTCTAGTTGCTGGAAGAGCCTTCTGGGAGGTCCTCACCAGTGATGATACGTGAGTTCTTCACCACCTACGCAACCACTATTCTCCATACTTTTCCCAAGGGGAAGAAGCCTCTTGCCCAGCCCAGACTGACTGATGTTATGGTGAGAGGAAGGCGGGTGAACATCTCCAAGGAGACCATTCTTCAGATGCTTTTTGGACCTGAGTACACAGTCTTAAGATTTACTCTAGGGTTTGACAGAAGGGTGGGGCAGACTCATGACTTGGGTGTGATGAGGGACCCAAACCACAGATATTTGTTGATAAGATGGGTCGCTGACTATATCATAGTAGAGGGGCCCAACCCCACATGGATCACTACATCAGCGGAGCCGATAGTAAAGGCTTCCCTGCCAAGCTTTGGTGGATGGTAGTTCATTCAAGGATCCATTCAACTTTAGTAGATAACATGTTTACGCCAGACCATACTGTATTTTTATCTAGTATCCTGATTGGCTATGACATTTATTAGGCCACGCTGATTTCAGAGAAGATTCATGAGGTGACCTTGAAGAGGTCCACAACTATCTCTTTCCCCTGCCTTATCTATAGGTTATGTCTAGCAGCAGGGGTAGAGATCCTTCACCACATGGACGTGAAGGTGGAGGTTTAAAGGACTTTAGATGCCAGCCTAATCAAGGTTGATGAGAATCTAATTATACTCCAGTGGGCACCGAGACCACCACTACCTATGCTCTAGATGTTCACCCCATAGCTACTGCTTGAGCCTTCTACCACTGCTACTACTGCACCGACCACTGAGGGCCCCCCAAAGGTTGTGATAGATGTGTAGAGGGGGACCACTATTGATATTTTTGCCCCAGTGGCCAAAACACCTACTCCAGCACCCGCAGGCATAACTTTCATGTCTGTGGCATCATTTTAGGCCCTAGGGTAGCGACAGGCCCACACTAAGTCACAGATGGCTCAGTTGCTGTAACAGTTGAGTCCCTAGGTCCACTAGGTTATTTCCGAGGCTGAAGGTTGTATGTATACATACACGATTGCTGCTATCTAGGAGAGACTGATTCTCGTGGATGCCCACATAGATGCTTTCGAGAGGCGGGTCCAACAGAGCCTCAACACAGCGAGGTCCGTTGACTTGATGGCCATCCAAACAGTGCTTCAATAGCTTTGGGCCCATATGAGTGTATCCCTGGCTGCCCCAGTTGATGTCCTACCGGCTATGACAGTTGAGACGGTGGTTGACTTATTCGCTCCAGAGGAGCCACCATTACCTTTCCTTGGGAAGAGGCCCAACACGAATGATGTTTATACTATATGTTTTGAGATGAGGTTGACGGAGGAGTAGGAGCTAGAGCTTTCCCATGTGATATTTAGGTAGGATGAGGAGTTGCGACTAGCTCATGAGCTTGAGAGAGCGAGAGGTGCTAGACCCACAGGACACACTCCTATAGGCGAGAAGTTCACTAGGCATGTGGAGGGTGGACAGTCGCAGGCTGAGTGAGGCTCTTAGGTGCCCAGTTATGTTCTTTTGACCTCGGTTCTTTATTTTTGATATTTTATGCGCATTGGGGACAATGCACAACTTTTTCGATGGGGTGTGGGTTGTTATCGGCCTCAGTGAAGTTTGAGTAGCCTTGGCCTTTAACTATCCCAAATTTTTATCCAAAGGGTTTTCTTGCCTGTGTTCTTTTTCCCTACGAATATTTATTTTTCTATTGAACCGACATGTTTAGGTAGTATTAGTAGCATACAATACTTATATCCATGGCATAGTCATGTTTTTGTTGAAAATTGTTACCTACCAAATTTTGTAATTAGTTAATTTTGATAGAAACCTTGCATGATTAGTTGTTTGGCAGTTCTTCTTCTGATAAGTTAGGCTATATTGTGATAAAAAGCAAGATCTGATAGTCTGTATTAACATGTAGGCAGTAATCCAGTATTGTGTTTCAATTCAGAACTTGCCCTGTTACTCTGACTTATACTGTAAATTTGTGGGTTAGGAAATGATCTTAGGCCGTTGTTCTTAATAAGTCCACTTAGCCTGAAATAACCGACCAAATGTGCTATATATCCCTTGATCCTTGTGTTTGAGCCTAAAATTGACCTCTTTCTTTGTAAATGCCCAAGTAACCCAACCTTGATAAATGATAAGTCCAAAAAGTAGCCCTGGTCCTTCTTTGAACATTGTGCACCTCAACTGAGGCCAAAAACCTAAGTTGAGGGTGGCTACCCAAAGTGGCCCTGGTTTTGAGGATGGATATTGTGCACCTCAATTTAGACCAACATCCTAAGTTGAGGGTGGCTAGTGGGAGGAAAATTATAAAATAAGAGGGAAATTAGTGACACAGAAAAAGGGAAGAAAATGTTTGAAAAGAGTGTAAAAGAAAAAAAAGAGAGAGTAGTGCCTAATCAGTGTGCTAGATAGAAAAAAGATCGTGAAAAATAAAGGCACTATGCAACTTTGAGTCTAAAGTATCCTAAAAGATTCAGAATGGGAAAAAAGAGGGAATAAAGGAAAATATGGGTTGGTAGGGAAAAGTGTAGAAAAATACAGTGTCAAGGAGGGAATTTGTCACTATATCTCTAAAGCATCATACCAAAGCCCCCCCGAGACTACATTACAAGACTAAAAAGTTTTAAAGTGATCATTGTCCAACTAGTTGAAGATGTCAGTCTCGAGTATAGGGGAAAACCTATGGTATTGGTCACAATATTTGAATGTTGTTTGTGAGAATGAGTGTTGTAGTATCGTCTCAAGTACTAAATTTGTAAATGTCATTCTGAGTGAGGAATGAGACTTGTTTTTGTGAGGGCACTTGCATTGCATTGTTGATGTATGACTAAGTCAGTGAGTGTTGCTTGTTTATGGTTGCATAACTTGCCATAGTTGCACTATTAGATCTATTGGTCTGCATTGGTTTGCTGGATAACTATCTAGTGTGTATTTGAAAAGAGATGTGAGTATCTGTGTTGGATTTTGATAAAGTCTGTGCCATTGGGTTGAAGTTCTTGTTTCTCTATACTGCTTATCTGGATTGAGTTCGTCGCTTGAGGCCAAATAACAATTTTAAGTTGAGGTTGTTCATGTACCGCCAAAATGCAATACTTTTGATGCTTAAAACTTGGAATTTTGTGTGTTTCAAAGCGATGCTAGTAGGTTTGATTGTGTTTTGTGTTTGTTTTGCACAATTTCAGTGTTGGCATGATTTCTGGACAAAGTGGGCTAAAATAGCAGAATCTTAGGATCCGTGGAACTCTTTACGGGTCGTGAAAAGGTTCACAAGCCGTAGAAGGGATCTTGTGCAAATTTCCATTGAAGGGTGAATTTCTGAAGTAAACTCTATGAGGGAAGCAGACGAGTCGTAGATTGATCCATGAGTCATAGAGTATTTTCGTGCCCTGAGGATCAGCAAGTGGAGAAGTTTTGAAAATTTATCAGACGAAACCTCTTACGAGCCGTATAATCTTACACAACCCGTGGAAAAGTCTTGTAGAAGTAGTCTCCAAATTTTAGTTACAATCCATGAAACCCTGATGTACGGGCCGTAGAGTGAAGCACCAGTCGTGAAGCTGTTCATAGATGATGCCGACATAGTTTTCCTATTCCATTTTTGTTTTGTATTATACATTTATAAATAGGTTTTTAGGTTATTTTTCATTAAGTTTTTCAAAAGTTACAAAGTTTGAAAAAGGTTTTAGAGGATACACTTAGAATTTAGCATATTTGGAGAGGAAAAACATTAGAGTGTGTTCATTATTCAACCTTGCGATTCTAATTGAAGAGTTGGATTTCATATTCTTAATTCATCTATGTAAGTGCTCAATTATGTTATTGTACTTCATAATTTTTGCATTTGGACTGATTATGCATAGCTAAATCCACAACTAGGGTTATGGGAACCCTGAAGAACTAACAAGGTAAAATTAGATATTATGTAATTTTTTGGAAGGTGTGTTAGGTTTTATTAATTAATCCTCTTCACTTTAACTGCTTTTTAATGGAGGCCTACATTAGAATTCACCTAGTATTACTTATCGGATCAAGGAAGTAATGAATAGAAAAAAGGGTAATTAATAGGATTTGATTGAGATGTTCTCGCCTAATCAACCAAATCGGATCAAGGGGAGCTTGTACTAGGATAAAAGTAAGGGTTAGTAATATCACATCACGGAGACAAATCAAGTTCCGGGATGAAATGTATCTATTCGTTGGATCAAAGGTTTAGGTGAACCTAACTTACTGTCCTACACCTACACATTAGAAAATATTACAATTTTTCGATAATACAAAGTTAGGGATTCCTGTGGAACACATCACCCTAGTTAGCTCTTCTACTGATTTCTCATCATCTGCATTCATTTAGTTTAGTTATTTTACTTTCAAAACCCCCTTTTTCTGGGAGATAAGTAGGTTAATCATTTCAGACTTACATTGAATTAACTCTTGAGTCTACCATATTCCCTGAGGGATCGACCCTAACCTCAGTTAGGTTAATTATTTGACAATGACCGCTTTACCGAAAAAAGAAGGTGTGGCTTGAGCGATATCACTTCTAGGGTAAAAGATTTTACTCGGATGAATCCTCTGGAGTTCTATTGTTCAAAAGCTGAAGAGGATGCACAATAATTTATTGATGAGCTCTCTAAAGTGTTAACTATCATGGGGATGACTTTTGAGGAGAAAGGTGAGCTAGCTGCTTATTAGTTGAAAGATATGGCTCAGGTGTGGTATACTCAGTGGTTGATTGAGAGGGTTACTAATGCCTAGGTTGGTGGGGAGGAGTTCAAGTTTGCTTTTCTGGACCATTTCTTTCCTCTTAAACTTAGGGAGGCTAAGATGACCAAATTTATTAATCTCAGGCAAGGTGGCATGACCATGAGGAATTATGCCCTCAAGTTCATAAAGCTCTCAAAGTATGCTCCCATGCTAGTGGTTGACCCTGTGCAAGAATGCACAAGTTTATTTCTGGGATCTCTGATTTGGTTGTGAAAGAGTGTAATACGACTATTCTTATTTGAGATATGCATATTTCCAGGCTCATGAATTATGCCTAATAGTTTGAGGGGAAGAAGATCAGTGAAGAGGGTGAGTGATTCTAAGAGAGCTCGTTATGATGGTGGGTTCTCCAATTTAGGAGTGCTGGTTGTGTTGGTCATTTCCAACAGGGCCAGGGTTCAAATGCAAGGTCTATCGATGCTAGGGTGCATCCTTCCAAGGCACAAGTTGGAGTTGGACCATTGCCTCCTTGATGTGGCAAGTGTGGAAAGAATCACTTTGGGATATTCTTGTGGGGTTCGGGTGCTTACTTCAGATGTAGTGAGATGGGCCATAAAATTACCTATTTCCCATAGGCACCAAAGAATGGTCAATAGGCTCTGGGTGATCAAGGTAAACCGAGGGTCCAACAAGATGATACTCCCAAGGGAAATAGGTTCTATGCTTTGCATGCTCGACAGGATGTTAAGGAGACTCCAGACGTGGCGAATGGTATGTTAAAAGTCTTTTATTTTGATGTTTATGCTTTGCTTGATCTGGGTGCAAATTTATTTTTTATAACTCTTCTGTTGGCTGTTAAGTTTGGTTTGATCATTGAAATTCTAAGGGAGCCCTATTCAGTTTATACTCCCACATGGGAGTCTATTGTTGCCTGAAGGGTCTATCAGGGTTGTCCTGTTTTGGTCTTGCATAAAATTCTTCCTTGTAATCTTGTAGAACTTGAGATGTTTGACTTTGATATTATTCTTGGGATGGATTGGTTGCGTGCTTCGTATGCCTCTATTGATTGTAGAACCCGAAAAGTTAAGTTTTAGTTCCTTAATAAGCCTGTTTTGGAATGTGGGGGGGGGTAGTAACTCTATTGTTAGAGGTCGATTTATTTCCTACCTCAAGACCTAGAAAATAATTTCCAAGGGGTGCATCTATTATATTATGATGGTTAGATATATGGAATTCGAGTCACCTAATCTTAAGTCAGTCCCGTTGGTTAATGAGTTTTTAGATATTTTTATCGAGGATTTTCCTTATATTCCTCTCGAAAGGGAAGTGGACTTTGGCATAGATCTCCTTTAGATAGTCATCCTATTTCCATTCCTCCTTATCGTATGACCCTCACTTAATTGAAGGAGTTGAAGGACCAATTGAAGGATCTTTTGGAGAAGAGTTTTATCAGGCCAAGTATTTCACCATCGGGTTATCCTGTGCTATTCTGAAGGAACAAGGATGGATCTCTTTGGATGTGTATTTACTATTGATAATTGAATAAAGTAACTATCAAGAATGAGTTCTTGTTGCCTAGAATCGATGACTTGTTTGACTATTTGCAAGGAGATACTCATTTCTCAAAGATTGATCTTCGTTCTGACTATCATCAGTTGAAGGTGAGGGAGTGTGATATTCCCAAAATCATTTTCCAGACTAGATATGGGCACTTTGAATTTGTGGTAATGTTATTTGGGTTATCTAATGCTATGATGGTGTTTATGGATCTTATGAATCAAGTGTTCAAGCTATTCCTTGATAGTTTTGTGGTTGTCTTCATCGATAATATTCTGATTTACTCCTATAGAGAGCGGGAGCATAAGGATCATTTGAGGTTGGTTCTTCAAACTTAAAGGGAGAAGAAATTGTTTTCCAAGTTCAGTAAATATGAGTTCTGGTTGGGTGAAGTAACTTTCCTTGGTCATATGGTATCTGGTGATGGTATTAAAGTTGACCCAAAAAAGACCAAAGCCATAAAGAATTGGCCTAGACCATTGAATCCTTCTTATATTCAAAGTTTTCTTAGGTTAGCTGGCTACTATTGAAGTTTTGTTCAAGGTTTTTCATCTATTGCATCTCCATTGACTAAGTTGACTCAAAATAAGGTCAAGTTCGTATAGCCGGACGAGTGTGAAAAGAGTTTTTAGACTTTAAAGGATCGATTTACATCGGCTCTTGTTTTGACTTTACTGGATGGCCTAGATAGATTTGTGGTGTATTTTGATTCTTCTCAAATTGGATTGGGTTGTGCACTCATGCTACATTGTAAGGTGATCGCTTATGCATCAAGATAACTGAAAGTGCATGAAAGAAATTACCAAACCCATGATCTTGAATTAGCAACTGTAGTGTTTGCTTTGATGATTTGGAGACATTATTTATTTGGGGTTCATGTTGATGTGTTGACCGATCACAAGAGTGTGCAATATGTGTTCACCCCAAAGAGATCTTACCTTAAGGCAAAGAAGGTGGTTCAAACTTCTTAAGGATTATGATATGAGTGTTGTATTTCATTCCAGCAAGCCAAATATTGTAGCCGATGCTCTTAATAGGCTATCTATGGAAAGTGTGGCCCATGTTGATGAAGGGGAAAAAGAGTTAGTCAAAGATGTTCATCATTTGGATAGATTAGGTGTTAGATTGGCTGACTACTAAGATGGTGGCATTCATATTCAGAATAGGGGTAAGTTTTCTGTGGTTGTTGATGTCCAGGGAAAATAAGACTTGGACCAATCTTTGATTGAGTTAAAGAAGTTAATCACTGAGAAAAAGATAAAGGTTTTCTCCCAAGGGGCAGATGGTGTGTCTCGGTATCAAGATCAGTTACGTGTTCTGAATATTAATGGTCTTAGGGGAGTGATTATGAGTGAAGCTCATAATTCTTATTATTCTATACATCTGGGATCCACCAAAATGTATCAGGATTTGAGAGAGGTGTATTGGTGTCATGGTATGAAGAACGATATAGCCAAGTTTGTGACCAAGTGTCCTAATTGTTAACAAGTAAAAATGGAGCATCAAAGACCTAGTGGTTTGACTTAGGATATTGAGATTCCTACTTGGAAGTGGGAAGATGTGAATGTGGATTTTGTAGTGGGTTTGCCCTGTACTCAGAAGCAATTTGATTCTATTTGGGTTATTGTTGAATGGATGACCAAATAGACTCATTTCTTACCAGTTAAGACAACTTTCAATGCCGAAGATTATGAAAGGTTGTATATTCGGGAGTTGGTAAGGTTTCATGGTGTGCCTATGTCGATTATATCGGATCATGTTACCCAATTTACTTCTCACTTTTAGAAATCTTTTAAGAGGGGGCTTGACACTAGAGTGAAGTTGAGTACCATTTTTTATCCTCAAATTGATGGGCAACCCAAAAGAATAATTAAAACTTTGAGGACATGTTGAGGGCTTGTGTATTGGAATTCAAGGGAAATTGGGATGATCACCTACCTTATCAAGTTTTCCTACAACAATAGTTTTTATGCTAGCATTGGTATGGCACCATTTGAATCTTTATATGGTAGAAGGTATAGGTCCTCAGTGGGATGGTTTGAGTTGGGTGAGATGGCTTTGATAGGCCTTGATTTGGTTATTAAGGCCATGAAAAAAGTGAAATTGATTGGGGAAAGTTTGAAAATGGCTCAAAGTCGCCAAAAGTCTTATTTGGATGTTAGGAAGAGGGACGTTGAGTTTGGTATTGGTGATTGGGTGTATGTGAAGGTTTCACCCAGGTATGTCAACCCATATGAGATTTTTGAGCAGCTTGATAATGTGGCTTATAGATTGGATTTGCCTTTGGATATGAGTTCTATCCACCCGGCGTTCCATGTGTCTATGTTGAGGAAGTTGGTTGGTAATCTTAATTCGATTGTGCCTTTGGAAGGTGTTGAGGTTGAGGAGAACGTTACTTACGAACAAGTGCCGATTGAAATATTAGATAGGCAAGTGAAGTGGCTTCGAATCAAGGATGTGGCTTCGGTTAAATTGCTTTGGAGAAATCAACATGTGGAGAGTGCTACGTGGGAAGCAGAGTCGGACATGATGAGCTGATATCCCTATCTCTTCCAATCTACTCAAGCCTAAGGTACTAGGTTCTTTTTATTCTAAGTGGTCCTAATTCTTTCTCTCTTGAATTTCATGACATGACATGCATACATGTACACAAAAATGATTTAAAAGATATTTTGACTTGAGTTTGATGATTTTATGATTTTCAAGTAATGATTTATACATTGTGTCTTCATGTTGATGTTTCATGAATAAGTCAAGCTTTTCAAGCAATGTTCTAGCCCATTCAAGGACGAATGTTCCCAAGGGGGATATGATGTAAGGACTTGAACTTTGGAAAACCTTATCAATGCGAAGTGCACTGATATTAAGCTCATTTTAGGTGGTTTATGATCATCACGAGTCTCCTTCATCTAGCCATGTTCAAAAGAATTCCATTGGCCAAGCTTTTCATAAGAACCGTTGGAAGGGTCAACTTTAATTGTCTATATCTCTTATCACAAGAAGAACTAGGTTGTCCATGACCTACCAAATTGATGGTCTTTGAGTTAGTTTCCAACGCATCTAGTTTTGCTTAATTCCGGTTTGGATCAAGAAGTTATGCCTTTTTTTGTAAAGCCGTCTATGCAGGGATTGTGTTTTGATTTTTGGCGAAGGCAAACCATCAGGAGACCCCAAACGGGTTGTGTGCCACTATATGGTCCATGTGGGGGTCTTATTTGACCTTCCACGAGCCGTGGTAATATATTTCGTGAAGTTCTCATCCTAAGAAATGGTTCTAAGTATAAGGTTACCATCGCGGAACTTACATCGCTTGCATGGGCACTTGCGCGAGCCGTGTTCCTTTGCACATGCCATGGTCCCTTTCTTTGAGTTGGACGTTTCTAGAATTTTGGCCAAGGTAAGCTCCACAGACCAGTACACAATCCATGTGCCTTTTCACGACCCGTGGTGCTCCTTCATAGGGACATGACAACTTTTTTATGCTCGTTTTATTAATGGTTTATTTGTAATTTTGGTTATTTCCTAAGGTAGTTTATGACTTTCTAAGCCCTCCTAAACATCTGAAATGACCTATACTCCTCCATTCTCATTCAATTCAATTCATTACACTTAGAATATTCAAATTCTCTCTTCTCAAAACTCCTCTCAAGTATGTCATTGGAGATTCAGCTTGGAGCTTAAGGTAGGGTCTTCTTCTCTAATCAATTGCTTCTTTTTTATCCTAAGTTAACTAAGGTATGTGGGATTGATTCATTGTCGTTTTTTCAACTATGAAGACCCAAAAGCTCTTACCTCTTAATTTATGAAATTTAAGTTTCCTTTGAATGTGAGTCTTTAAATTTATTAATTATTTGATTAAATTAAAGCATGAACTATATTTAGTTTTTGATTTTAAAATGATTTAAGCCCTAATTTGATGAATTGCATTGACAATATGAAGGTTTAACTATGCATGTCCCTTTAATCTTTCAATCTATGCATGGGTGGTCTAAATTATGATTTATTTATGGATTTCCCTATGATTGAAGTTTGAATCTATCTTGTTATGATGTTCTAAATGTAAATATCTCTTGCCCATGCTATTCTCTCATCATTTTTGGCATTTGCAAGCATGAGCATTGATTTTATGAAGCTTATGATGTGGGCTAAGACCCAGTGATGTTTATGACTATGCTTCAAGTATGGGTATGACTAGAATATGATCTCATCAAGTCTATGTTATGGATCTTTGAGCAATCATGGGTGTTTACAACAATATGTATGAGTATAATGGAGCTATTCCTATGCATAAAAGTATGACATGAAGTATGATTTGACTTTTTAGCCTAAGTATGCATGATTATAGAGTATGTTTGGCCTTTAAGCCTAAGTATGCATAAAAATGATTTGAAGGACTTATCCTCTTTTGAAAGCATGTATATGTATATGTATTCTTGTGGAATGATGACTTAGCCTCGAGTGGATTGGACGCAGGGAGGGCTATCCCTAAGGATCCTTACTCCTTTTCCATAAACTATGTGCCCAACATAGGTTCATGTATGCCCCTTTTTAGGTATGATTATGTATGGATCTACCTTTGGCAAGTAGGTCACCTCTTTATCCTTTCTGGGGTAGACAACAACATTCCAAGTTATATCTCACTTGGTCTTATGTAGGTTGAGGTCCCATCACAGCTATGTTATGTTTTCTATGGTATTCATGCATCATGGATTTTATGACATATTTCTATTTTGTTCTTTCTATATACTATCCCTTCTATACATGTGCTCTTGCAATCTAACATTGATTTTCAGGATTATATGTTCATAAGCGTTTGCATGCTCACATACTTAGTACATTCAAATGCACTAATGCATACTCTTTTGCCTATATGATTAACCATATAGGGACCGAAGACTATCATCTTCCACCTATTGATAGCTAGCTTGGTTGAAAAAAAGTTGCTTGTGGTGAGTCCTATCATCCAAGGACAGGACACTTCCTATCTACCTCTTTATGATATGATGTTTACGTATTTACTTTGAGGGTGAGCTGGGGACATGTCTTGTCCCCCATCCTATTCTAGACTAGAGACATTATTAGACAACATGAAGTCTTTCAAATGCGTATGTTATCTTTATTCTTGGGATTCTATGTTGCTTATGATGTTATGATGATATAAATATGATGATGTATGGAAATGTGGAAAGCCCTAAGTCTCTTCTACCCCCATATGTTGAGTCATTCTTACCCATCCCTTAGTGTTATGTGCTATGTGCTATGTTAATCCATGTAAATCTCTATCCCTATGATATCCCCTATATGTGAGTCATACTTACCCGCCTCATAGAACTATGTGTTTGATGTACATTTATTCGCTTCCAAACCAATGATGTGCGAATGTATGCTATGAGATTTATTTAAGGACTCTCAGGTTCTCATTCGTCATGTCACCCCTAGGCCCTAGGTTCGAGTCATGAAAGATCTATTTGATCACCGTTAGGGTGCAACTATATTTCCTAATATTGATTTGAGATTCGAATATCATCAGTTGAGGATCAGGGCTTCTGACATTCCTAAAACATCTTTCTGGACTAGGTATGAGCACTATGAGTTCCTTGTGTGTCATTTGGGCTGACTAATGCCCCGACAACATTTATGGAGTTGATGAATGGTGTATTCTGACCATATCTAGATTTCTTTGTTATTGTCTTCATCGATGATATATTGGTCTACTCCAAGACCAAGGCGGATCATGAGCAACACTTGAGGATTGTACATCAGCTGCTTAGAGAGGAGAAATTGTATTGTATGTTCTCCAAGTGTGAGTTTTCGCTAAGTTTAGTAGCATTCCGAGATCATATTGTGTCTAGAGAGGGTATTCAAGTTGATCTAGAAAATATTGAGGTGGTTCAGGGTTGGACTTAACCTACTTCGGCTACCGAGATTTGTAGTTTTATGGGTCTAGCTGGTTATTATAGTCGATTTATTCATCACTTTTCTTCCATAACAATTCCTTTGACCAGGCTTACTCAGAAGAATGTTCTATTCCATTGGTCGGATGAGTGTGAGAAGAGCTTCCAAAAGCTCAAAGTTTAATTGACCACAACTCTTGTCCTGACTTTCTGAAGGAGGGTTTTAGCTTTATGATATATTTTGATTCATCCAGAGTTGGCTTAGGTGGAGTCTTGATGCAAAAAGGAAAGGTGATTTTCTGTGCTTCTAGGAAGTTGAAGATTCATGAAAAGAACTATCCTACCCATGACTTAGAGATGGCAACTATTGTGTTTGTATTGAATCTCTTGAGGCATTATCTGCATGGTGTTCGTTGTGATATCTTCATTGACCATCGCAGCTTATAGTACATCTTTAGAAAAGGCTTGAATTTGAGATATAGAAGGTTGATTGAGCTTATGAAAGATTATGATCTGGCCATCTTGTATCATCTGGGTAAAGCCAATGTGGTGGTTGATGCTTTGAGTAGAAAGGCTTCTAGAATGGGGAGTCATGCAACTATTCGGGTTGAAGAGTGACCATTAGTTAGGGATGTTAAGAAGTTAGCTAATGTGTTGGTGAGATTGAAAATTTATTAGGATTTTAAGGTACTTGCTTGTGTGGAGGCTTGTTCCTCTTTGATGGACTAGATTAGGAGTTATCCGTTTGAGGATGAGAAACTATGTCAAAGTCGTGACAAGGTGATTAAAGGGAAGGTTAAGGAAGCCAAACGTGATTCAGAGGGTGTATTGAAGATCGAGGGTAGGATTTGTGTGCCTAAGATAGGTGATTTGACCTGGTTGATCCTAGAGAAGGCTCATTGTGCTAGATATTCAATTCACCCGGGGGGCAGTAAAGATTTATCATGATTTGAGCCAACACTACTAGTGGTGTGGCATGAAGAAGGATATATCAGAGTTTGTGGCTAGGTGCTTGACATATCGGTTGGTCAAATGTGAGCATTTAAGGTCAAGTGAGGAGTTACAGAGGATGCCCATTCCTGAGTGGAAGTGGGAATGCATTACCATAGATTTTGTGGATGGGTTACCCCCTACATTTGGTGGCTTTGATTCCTTATGGGTGGTGGTGGACCGATCGACTAAGTCCGCCAACTTCATTCCTGTCAAGGTGAAGTTTAGAGCCGGAAAGTTAGCTCAGCTCTACATTAGTCAGATTGTGAGACTTAACGGGGTTTTGGTTTCCATTTTGTAAGACCATGGCTCATTGTTTATATCCTATTTCTGGAAGGCCTTGCAACATGGCCTGGGTACCACACTAGACTTGAATACAACTTTTCACCCTCAGACAAATGGTCATTCTGAGAGGACTATTCAGGTGCTTGAGGATATGTTTAGAACTTGTGTTGTTAATTTTGGTGCTAGGTGGGATCAACATTTTCCCTTGGCGGAGTTTGCTTACCACAACAATTATCATTCTAGCTTTCAGGTGGCCCATTTTGAGGCATTGTATGGGTGGAGAGGTAGATCACCCATAGGTTGGTTTGATTTTGCTCCGGCTAATAGCTTCGATACTGATTTGGTTAGAGATTCCATGGAGTAGGTGTGTTTGATTGAAAGTAGGTTGTTGACAACCCAGAGTCTTTAGAAGAGTTATGCTGATAGGGCAGGGGTGATCTTAGGTGTATTTATATGCCATATTAGCCAAATTTACCTATGTCCAGAGCCTAGTTAGAGGATAAATTAATAGAGTTTAGGTGTTCTTAGTGTACTTTTGTCTGCTTTTGCTAATTCTTGGCTGAGAGTGCTTTTTGATTGTGTTTTTAAGGGTTTTAAGCAGATATGCATGTTCGGGTTCATAGCCAGAGAATGAGGATGAATGCAACCACACAACGGAGCATAAAATGTCTACCAGTCTAGGAAAAGTGTAGAAGCCTGCATTGCAGACCAATCCAAAAGGTTGATGGTTTTGAAAAAGAGGAAAAAAAGACGCGAAACATAGTAGGAAGCACAATTCCACATCACGGACTTGAGAGCAGAAAAGTCAAATTTGGCCAAATAAGCAGGAAATGTAAAAATGCACATCGGGAAGTCAAGTCTGCATCAAGGACTTTGAGATGCAAGGGCGAAATTGGAAAATGGGATTTTTAGGTTTAAATACAATTTTAGACATTATTTTCAGTATCTGATATTGTTGGGAATAGGAAGATGAGATGAAGAACTCCATCTAGGGTTGAATTTTCATCTTATTTTTCTTTTAAATCCATTCTTGAATGTTTCTTAAGCTGTTATTGTGTTTGAGATAAACCATGAGTGGATAATTTTCCATATTCTAGGAATGTATCCATAGACTATGTTTTAGACCTTGAATTTTACATATTATTAATGGGTTCTCGCGTAATTACTCCTATATTCCTTTAATCTATATTTCATAGTCTGGCCATTCATGAAATACATTTATTATCTGCTTTGGATTCGGGAGATGTTGGAGTGGATTAAACATAGTGTATAGAGAGCTTATTTGTTCTAGAAAGCTAGGATGATTTGTGTATGGGAGACTTATGACACCTACTCATCCATCTTTCTTGGTTCAAATACAGGATGATAATGTTATTGCATTCTTAGTGATCATACCTATCTCCACTCATTGATGTAGTTAGCTTGTCAATAAGAGTAGGCCGGGTAGAGGCCTGCAACCCTGCTTGGTAAATTAAACCTTGTGAATTAGTAAGTAGAAAACCCAGGATTAATCATAAGAATTGAGGCTAGAGAATACGTCGAAGCGGTTACAATCCTAGAATCTATCTTAATTTGATAATCACTAAGCAATCATTCGATCTTACTTTAGTTAATTTTAATGTCCTAGTAGAAAAAAATAATAATCACTTTTTCATAAATAACACACACCGCATAATCATCTTTTGGTATTAATTGAAAGCTAACTGAAGTCCTTTGGGTTTGATATCCCGACTCTTTTTAAGACACTATATTACTTGAGTTGATCATGTACACTTGCGTGTGTTAAGGAAGAAACAAGTTTTTGGTGCTGTTGCTTGGGACTTTATATTAAAAATCAATTATATTTTAGAAGTTGATTTGTTTTGTCGTGTTTTACTACACTTGATCTTAGTTTTGTTTCATTGCAGGAATTCAGTCTGATCCACTGGAACAACACAAACCTTTTTTTGGGAAAAGTAAGAGGAGGGCAGACATCTTATATCTAATTCCACCAATTGACCTCATTGAGCAAGAAGATTAACTGGATAATAGGGAGGAGGTAGAGCTAATGAATGGCCCAGAACATGAACAAGAAGGAAACCCAGTTCCTGAACTAATGGTGGCTAGACCAGTCTGAGATGTGGCAATCCTACAAGCTACTAATGCCACAAATTACATTCGAAAACCTGAGCCCGGTGGGAGATGGACGATTAAGCAGAACATGGTGCAACTTTTACACTCCACCAGATAGTTTATAAGAATGCCACATGATGATCCCTAAGTTCATCTTAGGAATTTCCTAGAGATTAATGATACGTACATTTCTCATGGAGTGAGTTTTGACTATGTGAGGATGACTTTGTTTCCCTTCTCACTCCTTAGGGAAGAAAGAAAGTAGTTGAAAATTGAGCCACCTAATTCAATCATTATGTGGGATGAACTGACTAGGAAAGTTCTTAATCAAATTCTTCCCATCTGAGAAGACAACTAAACTTAGGAGTAAAGTCCTAAGTTTTCAACAAAAGCTAGGAGAGAACTTGTACCAAGCTTGGGATAGGTTCAAATCATTACTTATTAACTATCCCCATCATTGCCAAGCTACCAAGGTGTTGGTCTGTACCTTCATTGAGGAATTGGAACCTAACACCAAGATTTTACTTGATTCTACTATAGGTGGATAAGCCTTAGAGAAGACTTATGATGAGCTTTACACCTTGCTAAATTGTATTGCACAAGGAAATCCTAAGTGGAACGGTGGATCTAGCAGACCTGTAGTGCAGAAACAAGTAGGGGTGTTGGAGGTGGATGCAATGACAACCTTACAAGCTCAAATGTCAGCCATGTAGAATATGCTGACCAACCACTTCAACAACCTGACTCTGGGTCAGTAGCAAACTCAGGTGAATGTGGTCTAACCACAATAGAGTACTTGGTATAATGTGTGTGGCTATAGGGACCACACGATTGAATATTGTGGGTCTAATCCCGAGTCTATCAACTTTGTGGGGAATGCAAATAGAGGGGGCCAACAAGGTTTTGGAAATACTTACAACCCTAATTGGCGAAACCATCCTAATTTTTCCTGAAGAGTAATCACCAACATCAAGGACCTCCTCAATACAGAAAACAATGGGGTGGACAATTCTATAATCAGCAAGCATAATAGCCTACAAGGCTAGCGAATACAGGAATCATGAGTGATAGTGAAGTGTTGAGATAGATCTTAGCTAATCAGTAGAGGCAAGATGAAGAGATTCGCCAAAATAAATAGGGTCTTATGAATCTTGAAAAGCAGTTTGGGTAATTGGAAAGTGCAATCAATGCTAGACCCTCAGGTGGCTTGCCAAGCAACACAAACCCAAATCCAAAGTCGGTCAATGCTGTTAGCCCAAGAAGTGGAAAACCCATAGCTAAGTTGTCCCCAAATTAGAAAAGTGTGGACAACCATAGTGCAGATAAAGAAGATGAGGTCGACTATCTCAACCCTCCAATTGTTGAGGTTGAACATAAGCAAAAACCTCCTCTGCCTTTTCCGTAGAAGTTTAAAAAGAAAAAAGAGGATGAGTGCTTCGAGATGTTTATTGGGCTCCAAAAATAGGTACACATTAACTTGACTTTAATTGATGTTTTGTAGGGGATCCCAAAATATGCCAAGTATGTGAAGGATATTATAGCCAATAAGAGCAGGTTGGCTGAATACGAGACTGTGGTACTCACTAAAGAGTGTAGTTCCAAGATCATGAATAAGATAAAGTTTCCTATAGAATTGAAGGATCCTGGAAGCTTTAACATTCAAGTGACAATTGGAAACTATTTGAATGCTAGAGTATTGTGTCATCTAGGAGTAATCATCAATATCATGCCCAGGTCTATGTTCTGAAAATTGGGTCTTAGAGATCCTAAGCCTACTACAATCCTACTTTAGCTTGCAGATCATTTGGTGGTGTGACCGGATAGAATAATAGAGGATGTCTTGGTCCTAGGGGGATCTCTCATATTTCCCATGGACTTTGTCATCCTTGACTTTGAGCCAGACCTGAAAGTTCCTTTTATTCTGGGGCGCCCATTCTTGGCAACAAGAGGGGCGTTGATAGATATCGCGGCCGGACGCTTGACTATGCATGCGCATGACAAGGTAGAGGTCTTTGATGTCTACCAAGCATTGAAATTCGCTGTTGTGTATGAGGATTTAACAGCCATTATAGTGTTCGATGTAGAGGCTGTAGTAAATCAAATTGAGACCAAGGATCCTCTAGCAAAAGTGTTATTTAATTAAAAGCTAGAGGATGACCTTGACACCAAATAGATTTTGAGAGTGTTGGACAATTTAAATGTCAGCATGCTCAAGAAGATACTAGAACCTTTGGATAGGGCATTGGGTCCACCACCCAAACCCTCAATTCAAAAAGCTCCTCAGTTCAAGTTGAAGACACTACCCTCCCATCTCAGGTATGTTTTTCTTGGTGATAATAACACTTTACCTGTAATCTTGTCTGCAGCCCAAGTGGATCCTGTAGTTGTTGTGTTGAAAAAGAGGAAAAGTGCAATCGGCTAGAAAATGTTAGATCTTCATGGAATCAGTATAGCCTTATGCATTCACCAGATATTCATGGAAGATAATCAAAAACCAATTGCCCATCCACAAAGAAGGATGAACCCCCTCATGAAAGAGGTGGTAAAGAAAGAGATAATCAAGTGGCTGGATGCTAGGATCATTTATCATATCTCGGAAAACCAGTGGGTGAGCCAGGTGCAGTGTATCCCAAAGAAGGGTGGGATGGCAATTATCACCAATGAGAAGAATGAGGTCATCCCCACCAGAACAGTCACAAGGTTGAGAATTTGCATGGATTACAGAAAGTTGAATGATGCAACAAGAAAAGATCACTACCTAGTGTCGTTCATTGATTAGATATTGGACAGATTGGAAGGCAAAAGTATTACCGTTTCTTTGAATGGGTTCTCAGGATACAACCAAATTACTAATTCTCCTGAGGATCAAGAGAAAACCACCTTCACGTATCGTATTGCATGTATGTATTCAAACATATGCCTTTTGGTTTGTGCAATGCACCTGCTACATTCCAAAGGTGCATGATGGATATATTTCATGACATGGTGGAGATATTTGTGGAGATCTTCATGGATGACATTTTTTGGGTTTGGGGAAATGTTTGAGGCATGCGTACTGAATTTGGACAAGGTAGTAGCTCATTATGAGGAGACTAATCTGGTCCTAAACTTGGAAAAGTTCCATTTCCTGGTGAAGGAAGGGATAGTCTTGGGTCATAAAGTGTCCAATAGAGGATTGGAGGTAGATAGAGCGAAAATAAAAGTGATAGAAAAGTTACCTCCACCCATCTCAGTTACAGGAGTCCGAAGATTTTTGGGGCATGCAGGGTTCTATCAATGATTCATCAAAGACTTCTCTAAGATCTCAAAGCCATTGTGCGCTCTACTAGAAAAAGAGGAAAAGTTTAACTTTGATGCTCCTTGTTTGGAGGATTTCAAGAGCTTAAAGAAAAGGTTGATAGAAGCACCCATCTTAATGGATCCAAATTGGGAGCTCCCATTTGAGCTTACGTCTGATGCTAGTGATACAACAATGGGAGAAGTTCTGGAGCAATGAAAGGATAAGATCTTCCACTCAATATACTATGCCAGCAAAACCTTGGATCCAACATAGTGTAACTATACAGTCACAGAAAAGGAGATGTTGGCGTTGGTGTTTGCCTTTGGTAAGTTCCATTCTTACTTGGTGGGTACGAAGGTGATAGTATTCACTAATCATGCTATCCTAAGGTACCTCTTTAATAAGAAGGATGAAAAACCCAGAATAATTTGGTGGATCCTCTTACTCCAAGAGTTTGACATCAAAATCAAGGATAGAAAAGGGTGTGAGAACCAGATTGCAGATCACTTGTCCAGGTTAGAGGATGATGCTCACACCAGAGAGAAAGGAAGAATCAGGGAGGAGTTTTTCCAGATGATCAACTCTTTGCCTTGAGTATAGAGGAGTTTCAATGGTATAAAGACATTGTCAACTATGGGGTGTTCTCACCTGATGCTATAAGCCAGCAAAACAAAAGGCTGGCTTATGATGCTAGGTCCTATATATGGGATGAGCCTTATCTCTTCAAAAAAGGGGTTGACTAAATGGTGAGGAGATATGTACCAACGGTTGAGACACGCCAAGTTTTTGAGCGGTACCATGATTCACCATATGGAGGGCACCATGGAAGGGAGAGGATGACCCATAAGGTATTACAATCCTTTTTCTTCAGAACTACTCTATTTAAAGATGCTATTGATTTTATCAGGAACTGTGATGCATGCCAAAGGATCATATCCAAGAGGTATGAGATGCCTCTGAATAACATACTGGAGTTAGAGATCTTTGATGTATGGGGGATAGATTTTATGGGACCATTCCTACCATCTTTCGACAACTAGTACATACTTGTGACAGTGGACTATGTGTCCAAATGGGTTGAAGTGGTAGCTCTGCCTACCAATGACTCCAAGGTGGTGAGTAAATTCCCGAGAAAACATATATTCGCAAGGTTTGGAACTCCACAAGCTATAATCAGTGATGGAGGGGCATACTTTATCAATCAGACTATGAAGAACCTGCTTGTAGAGTATGGCATCAGACATATGGTCACCACAACATATCATCCACAGAATAGTGGACAACTGTAGGTGTCTAATCGGGAGGTTAAGGAAATCTTGCAAAAGACTGTCAATGCTATAAAGAATTAGTCACTTAATCTAGATGAAGCTTTGTGGGTATACAAAATAACATACAAGACTCCAATTAGCACATCACCTTACAAGATGGTCTATGGGAAGTCTTGTCATTTCTCTATTGATTTAGAGCACCAAGCGTATTGGGCTATCATACAATCTAGTTCTAGAGCTCGCTAGGCATAAATGCTTAGAACAATTGGAAGAGCTAGATGAATTTCAACTACAAGCATATGAAAATGCCAAGCTCTACAAGGAGAAGACCAAGAAATGACATGATTATCGTATCATCAAGCACACTTTTGCACCTGGGGAAATGGTACTTCTTTTCAACTCTTGTTTGAAACTTTTGCCAAGTAACCTGAGGTCCAAGTAAAGTGGACCATCTACAGTAGTGCGCATCATACATATAGAGAAGTCAAACTCCACGATGAAGTCAAGAAGCACTCGTTCCTGGTGAATAGACAAAGGGTCAAACACTACTATAATGTTGATATAGACCGTGAGAAAGAGGCCATTGACTCGGCCAATGATGAGTAAGAATTAATGTTGAGTCGTGCCTCGATGGTAAATCTGGCGTTGTACGGGAGACAACCCGTGGTGAGGTATTTTTAAATTATTTCATTTTAATTCTTAGCAAAAAATTCCCATCGAATAAATGTCATCTGACACAAAGTACTAGTCCGTGACCGGTGTGCGTCGCGAATCTTAGCACTTTATGTACATAATTTTGTCATTTTCATTTTCCATTGATCCACTGGGTATTTTTAGATATTTCTTGGCTGGATTGACCTTTTCATGTTTTAGAGCATATGCAGGTGTTCGAGAATTTTTTCAGGGTTCGATGCTCAAAAAATAAATTTTTTTAGACCTCGAGCAATTTTCTTATCCAGAAAAGTATGCAATAGATCCGCATCGCGTATATGAGAATCTCTAGGTAAGTCAAATTTCACAAATTTTGCAAAAGAAAGGCCAGTACAAATGTGCGACAGGTCCGCGATAGTGTAGTGTTAAAATTGACGAATTTACCCGACCCAATTCAATTTTAACCCCCCTATTTAAACCCCACCCCTTAACTTTACACCCAAATTCACGACCCCAATCCTATTTCTCACCTCTTTCTCTCTATTTTTCACTCCTTCTCACCAAATTGAACCCCTAATTCAAATCACTCTGCGACACTCTTTAGTTGTGCAAGCTGACCTACATACTTGCTTTCTTATACAAGTTTATCAAGTATGCTTTCTCTTCTCATTGGATTTAAAATTCACGGGTTTTGAACTGTGGTTTGGTTTTCTTTATTTTGACATGATTACTTGTTTTTCACTTGAAATTCATGAAATCCTTGTCATGGGTATGTGCATTGTTAACTTTGTCATATTGATTGGGTTGAATTTGTGGAAAGGATGGAATTTGGGTAACCCTAGGTCGACATTAGGACTAATTATAATCGTTAATTAGTTGGTCATGGTTTTCAATCTACCCGAAATTCATGATATTGCACATATTCTCCATAAGTTGACACCTTGTGAAAACTTATTTGGGTCTACCACTGGGATTTGATGCTTAGTTGTTTGCACCATGTAATTATGGCCATGGGTTTGTTGATTTTGAAGTATGGGATTGTTGTGATGCCTAATCGTGCTTGACAGTAAAATGTTATGTGTTGGTTTTGGCACCCCACAGGTATTAAATATATTGATTGTTGTTTGATTTTTTCTTGGCAACGATAGTTGTGGGATAACTAGGGGAAGTTTGAGTACCCTTTGTATCCCATAATTTGAATTAAGTGTGGGGTACGTTGTCAGGTTGAACTTAGAGTGTAGGGGCCATGTTTTGGTTTGGATATAACTCAGAGCTCTTGGTGTTTGCAGGTACCTAATGGCAAGTAAAACAAGCCAAGCACAAGGAGCTAGGGCTTCGAGTAGCAGGAAGATGACTAGAGGGGTCCCTGAGGTGCCTCTACCCCCCACATCCATCAGGAACATTCCTCTCTTCAGGCTTAGGGCAGTTGCAGAACATGGGAAAAAGTGTTACAAGACCTATGATGAAACAAAATACTTCCAAATATCCCTATTAACGTAAATAGCCTAGCCCGTGACTTCCCGACCGTTGATCAAAGATGCATGAGTACTGACGTGCTGCCAAAATACAATACTTTTGATGCTTAAAACTTAGAATTTTTTGTGTCTTAAAGCGGTGTTAATGGGTTTGACATGTTTTTATGTTTATTTTGCAGGATTACATGATTTGGCATGATTTTAGGCAAAGTGTTGCAGAAGTTAAGTTTTTGAGAACTTATGAGATACTCTATGGGCCATGGATATTTCAACAAGCCATAGGGAGGTTTCGTGGGTGAGATACAGTGAAGGGCCTAGTTTCAGAAGTTGCATTCACAAACTGTTAGACAATCCATGGAAGTTTTCATGAGTAATAAATTGGTTTCATGCTTGGAGGAACAGAGTTTGAAGTGTTTCTAGAAAAGTTATCAGACGAAACCCTTTAGGGGCCGTAAGTCAAAGGATGACCCATAAAAAGGTCTCATAGTTTTGAACCTGTTTTTGAAGATGCAAAGTATGAATCCTAGATACGGGCCGTGGTTCCTTATACGACCCATAATCCAGTCCGTAAAGCTATCAAATTTGGTTTTCCTATTTCATTTTTGATTTGTATTTTAGTTATTTTAAATAGATTTTTAGTTTTTTTGGGAGAAGAGACATACTAGATATAGAAAAAATAGTAGAGAGACACACGAGAGAAGAGAGAAACACTTTGAGAACTCATATTTTGTGATTATTACATTGTGGTTTCTTTTGGAAAATTGGGATTTCATGTTCTTAAATTCATCATTGTAAGTGTTTATTATGCTATTCTTTAACATGATTTCCTTATCTACAATGATTATGCATAGCTAAATCCATAACTATGGTTGTGGGAACCATGAAGAACTAACAAGGTAAAATTTGATAATCCATAATTCTTGGAAAGTGTGCATGGATGTATTAATTATGCCCTTCAATGTGAATGAATTTTAATGGTGGCCAATGTTAGAACTTTTCCTAATTCTTATAGACCGGATCAAGGTGGTAAGGAATGGAAAAATGATGTAGTTAACAGGATTCGATATGATCCCTCTTGTCTAATTAACCAAACTGGATCAAGGGGAGCTTGTACTGGAACAAAAGGTAAGGGTTAGTAATGTCACACTACTTGGATGTATCAAATCACATTGTGAAATTTACCTTTCGCCTGGATCAAAGGGTTTGGTAAACTCAATTTACCATTCTGCATGCTACACACTAGAAAAGATTATATTATCTAGTGATACTGCGTTAGGAATTCATGGGAAACACAATAACCTAGTTACTTCTCCTACTGATTTCACACTCTTGCTTCTAATTTAGGTTTACTTACTACAATTACAAACCCTTCTTTCTGGAGATAAGTAGGTTAATTCAACTCAAATTCCTCGTAATTACTCTAGTTCTAACCATATTCCCTGTGGCATCGACCCTAACCTCGGTTAGGTTATATATTTTGACAATGATCGCTTATCCTCTTAGTGGTGGTGTAGTTTGAGCGACATCAAAATTTAGATGCCATTGTCGGGGAGTATGACTTTAGACTTGTTTAATGTGAAAGATTTATGAATTAACTTTTATTTTCCTCATTTTTACATTTTTTGTTGTTTTTGTTTTATTTTAGTGAACAGGTGTAGTGTATGCAAAACACTTGTAGTCGAGGAAATCCCTTGACTCTTTTGACCCTGTGATCCCAAGAACACTAAGAAGAATGACCCAAAACAATACAAGAAATACTGCAAATAAAGTCATAAATGTGGCACTAAATCAGAATAATAATGACCCACCACCACTTGAGGGTGTGAATCCACCACCACAGGATCTTTAAGCCATGGCTAACATGTGGAACCAATATAGGCTTGAACCTATGGCAGTGGATGTCACCAGAGCTATTGTGTTACATCCTTTACTGGATGACACATAACTCATCATTTCAAGTGGGTTACTTCAAATGCTACAAAATAGATGATTGTTCACAGGCCTACCGTAAGAGGATCCACATAACCAACACAATGTTGTCTTTATATGTAAGAACATGATGGGGAACCAAAATCTATCCATAGATGCCATTGGGCTCTGTGTATTCCCATTGTCTCGAACAGGCAAGGCGATAGTATGGTTATCCGAGCTCCCATAGAGTTCAATCACCAGATGGTCGGAAATATAGAAGGCCTTCTTGGAGAGGTTCTTACCGAAGTCGAAAAACCTAAAGTTGAAGGATTAAATTAACTACTTTGAGCAGTTGCCTGGTTATTCGATCAACACTACGGTAGAGGTTTACAAAGTGCCTAAGAAGTGTCTCTGACCACAAGATCAGATGATGCCTTGGTGGAAATCTTCTATCGAGCCTAAGATAAAAATGATCAAGAGATGGATGACACTATCATGGGAGGCTCATTTTTAGATTGTCCATTTCCAATTATAACTCAATGGTTAGAGAGAGTGGTTAATACAAACCATGCATGGGGAATAAGAGATGAGTCGATGACTAAAAGCTCTCTCTCAGTCAGTACTATTCGGTGTAGTCACAAATAAACAATGAGGTGATGCAAGAGCTGGCTCAGATTAGTACTAATGTGGGGTTGTTGATGAAGCAAATTCAAGAGAGAGTGAATGCAGTCAATCATCTACTTCTAAAAGCACCCATGTACGAGGATTCTTACTATTAGGAGGACACGTGCTTTATCACTAATCAAATAGGGGGTTTCTGGACCAATGCCCAAAGGTCTAATCATAACTATTGGCGTTAAGGTTAAGGAAACCAAGGTCGAAACTTCAATAGAGATGATGCTTGCAGAGACAACAATTGAGGTGACTACTATGATAGGAACAAGGGCCAGGATAGAGATGCTGATTGGGGTTGCAAAGATGGTTAGAGGAATGGAGAATATGTTTTACCTCACAATCATGAATCTGGGGCTGGTAGTTCTCGAATTGAGGATATGTTTGAATGACTTTTGAAAAAGGATGACGCTCTGGATGGGACACTGAAGAGGATGAAATTTGACATCTCCAACATTAATCAGAAGATCGAGTCTCATTCTATTGCTATCAAGCAGTTAGAGCAATAGTTTAGTTAGATGTCAACTCAGTTGAACTAGCGTCAGAAAGGTACATTACCCAGTAACATATTGTAGAATCAAAAGAATGAGGGACAGTGTATGACAGTGACAAAACGTGGTGGAAAGTAGACCATTGACCCACCAATGCCAGTTGATAAGGATGAGGTTCATGAGTAGATGGTTGATAGTAAGGATGTAGAGAATGGAGATGTTAGTGCTAATGATAGGGTTACCAAAGAGGTAGTGATGCTACAGAAGTTGAAACCCATGCCTAGACCTCCCCCTCATTTTCCTTAGAGACTCAAAAAGGAGGAGGAAGGTAAGTTTCAACATTTCATCTTCATGTTAAAACAACTTACAATCAATATCCCTCTCATTGAGGCATTGGAGAAGATGCCCGGGTATGCAAAATTCATGAAGGACCTAGTGACCAAAAAGAGGACAGTGATCCAGGAGCTATCCCAAGATCTTCAACATTGCAGTGCTATAGCAACAAGGTCCTTCGTGCAAAAGAAAGAGGACCTTGGAGCATTCACCATACCCTGCACCATTGGAGATGTTGAATTTGCAAAGGCATTGTGTGATTTAGGCACCAGTATCAATTTAATGCCTCTTCCAATTTTCAAGAAGCTAGGCTTAGGAGCCCCTACTCCAACAACATGCGATTGTTGATGGCTGACAAAACCATGAAGAAGCCTTTGAGGATACTTTATGACATTCTCATCAAAGTGAAAAAAATTATTTTCCCCGCAGACTTTGTGATCCTAGATTACAAAGTTGACTTCGAAGTCCCAATCATATTGGGAAGGACTTTATTAGCCACTGGGTGAACACTGGTGGACATGGAATCAAGCCAACTTAAGTTTTAATAGAATAATGAAGAAGTCATCTTCAATATTTGTTAGTCTATAAAGAGGCCCAATAATTTGAAGAAGGAAGTTTGGTCACTTGGTTAAGTCTGAGTAACCAAGTTGTCCAAGTTGTGCCACAACAATAAATTAGGTTCTACTTGGGAGGCAACCCAAGATATCTGATGTACCATTTGTGTTTTTATTTTATTTTTAGCTTTCTGGAATTGTAGGAAGTTTAATTCTATTTATTTGGTTGTAAGTTTGGACTTTAGGACCAGTGGCATATAGGGTAATAATTTGTTCTATGAAAGATATGTAGGAACAGGGCTAAGTCAGCAAACCAGTGCTGAAAGGAAAGAGAAGTTGATTCTACGATTGGTTCAATGAGCCATGCTTCACACCACGACTCATACACTGACTCGTAGAACACTTCTAGTAAGCAAAGTTTTGTGTACTCCAGTCCATAGGCTAACTTTATGGTCTGTAGATAAAACTACAGGTTGTGAATAGGGCTCGTGGACCCCAGGTAAGATTTCTAAAAACTTGCTAAGTGTTGAGGGCATCTACGATCCAGTATACGACCTATATATCTATGTACGGCTTGTAGTAGGATCCATAATGCCAATTCCCCAAACTAGGGTTCAGGTCCACTATGAGACCTTGACCTACACACCGTAGAATCTCTTACGGTTCGTAGTTGGGCTTTCGTGGGACCTACACCCAATTTTAACCCAACCCGATCAATGATTTAAAATAGGGGTAAAATCATTTATCCCTCATTCTTGCAAACATTTCCCAAAATACTCAGACCTCTTCTTCCCCCCAAGTTTCCGACCACCGTCCTGACCACCGTCATATTTTATGGCCAACTTTCGGTGAGTCTCCAGCCACCTAGGGTTCTATTTGCGATAGATTCCTCATTAAATTTCTCAACTTTTTTATCAACATTCGGTATGTTCTTAACTTTGATTTTTATATATCACTGGAAATTGTGTCATTAGGTTGAGTCATTGTTGGGAATGGTATTCTGAGGCTTAAGTCCTAATAATAGGAGTTACCCATTCATGTGAAAGAATACATGCTTGAAACTAATTATGTAGTTGCCTTTGAATTGAACCATGTATATGCCAGAATATGTGCAAATTAATATATATGACAGGGTAGTTCTAATAATTTATACATGTGGGGTGTTGGGTGATTTGGTGAAAATGTGCTAAGTGTGTAAAATTGTTGCTCAATGCCGATGATACTTGACATACCTTGTTGTTGCTCATATATGGGGTAATGGAACCCATTTTGATAGACTCAGAAAACCCAAGCAATTGTATTTTTTACAGCACGAGGGTCTTCTACGGCTCGTGGATTAATCCATAGATCATAGTTGCTCCTCGTGAGTAAGTGCAACAACTTGGGGATTTATGGGATTTCATTAGATGAAACCATTTACAAGCCATAGTTTAGACTATAGCTCGTTACCTGGTTTCATAGGTTTCATGCCTGTAAATGTTGATTTTGGAATTACACCTACGACTTAGTTTACGACTCATAGTAAGTTCTACGAGACATACCTGGTCTCGTAGGTACATTTCCAATAACCTAAATTACTTTACCCTGCCACCTATGAAGGCCTTCTATGACTCATGGTTTTCCTTATAGCTCGTAGATGAACCTTCATAGGTTCTTTTGTCATCTATTTTTGAAACTTTTTGCTTTTCTTTCCTGTACTTTCTGGACTCATGGGTTTATGTGATGATGTGATTTCAGGTACTATGGTTCCCATACCCACGAGAGATGAGATAGGGGTCATGGGGGATCAGATATGAGATAAGACGATTGAGTCTGAGACTAGTGGCTCAGTGAGGAGCTTGGCGTCCACTAGATGAGGGCATCAATCTATGACAGACTTGGTCGGCCACTAGACGGATAGTGTCAGTTCGTACTCTATCCACAGTTGCTCAACCTCCTTAGTCTGATGAGAGAGGTGAGAGACAGAGCAACTCTATTCAGATGACCTCTTTCGTAGAGGGGTCAGGCTCCAAATCAGTAGAGGAATCAGATTTAGGGGCTGTGGAGTCCACCTCGGCACCACTAACACCATATTTACCTCTAGATACTCTCACTAGTAGGTGGTATATGCGGGAGGAGTCAGATTTAGGGGCTGTAAAGTCAACCCCGACACCACCAACACCACATTCACCTCCAAATTCTCTAACTAGTAGGCGGTGTGTGCGGGGAATGCAACTCATATACCGGGATGACCTCCAGCATGTTGAGTAGGGTTGATAGGCCCGTACTATATTTTAGGAGCCCTAGATGTTTACTACTCGTCTTGGAAATGTCCTAGGGCTCTAGGACACCATGACCCATTATAGGTTGGATTGGATGGCAACCCTATTGAGGAAGTACTCCTTGATGATGGTTCGAGAGTTCTATGCTTCATATGCTGCTATCATTATGGAGTCGACCCCGAAAGGGAAGATATTCCCTGCTTAGCCTTAGATTATATAGACGATTCTATAAGGGTTCCAGTTAACATATCAAAGGCTACCATTCATCAGTTCCTGTTTGGTCCTTAGTATGAGGCTCTAGTTTCCACAGTAGAGTATGACTACAGATTGAGCTAGACTCGGGATCGGGGCTTGACTAGGGATGTAGCGTATAGAGCCACTTTGATGAGATATATTACTGATCATATTGCTGAGCAGGGCCAGGACCTTGACTGGGTTTCCATGTCATCAGTGATCATGAAGGCTTTACTCAGCTTCATCAGGAAATTTTAGTAGGCTATAGTGCATTCGCGGATCCGGCTGACATAGGCAAATAATACCTTGACACCTGATCATACAGTATTTGTTGTCAGCATGTTGGCTGACTATGACATAGATTGGGATCACTTGATGATAGAGTAGATTCATGAGGTGGCCATAAAGAGGTCCACTTCCATCCCTTTCCCGTTCTTGATCTATCATTTATGTATAGCGATAGGGGTAGAGATTCATCATCTTGTGGACACTCTGATTGATGTTCTGAGGACGTTGGATGCCAACCTGATTAAGGATGATGAGAATCTGATAACACTCTGATGAGCACCATACCCTTCAGTTCACATACCAGAGATATTCGCCGCAACAACACTTTCTGAGCCCTCAACTTTGACTACTTCTCCAGAAATGAATGGGAACCCACATACAAAGGCTAAGAGAGAGAGGAGAGGCCACTCTATATTCTGCTACTCCAGCACCAGAGGCCGTGCCTACATAGTCCTCCCTCGCAGGCATGGTACATGCGTCTGCGATATCTATTCAAACCCTGGCGCAATGAATGGTTCACATTGAGTCTCAATTGACTTAGCTGCTACAATAGATTAGGCCTTGGGTACGTTAGTCCATTTTAGAGGTTGAGAAGCATATGCAGATGCACTGTGTGGGCACCATTTAGGAGAGGATTACACCGGTACATAGCTCTATAGATGCATTTGAGAGACGAGTAGAGCAGAGCCTCAATTTAGCCCAGCATGCTGACTTAACAATTATTTGTGAGGAGATCCAACAACTCTGTATCGAGATGAGGGTAGCAACATCAACACCGCTTCTGCTTTCTCCGACTGACACCACTGAGGTTGTTGTTGATTTATTTTCTCCTGAGGAGACACCACTTTACACCCTCAGGAAGAGGCCTCATCGTGAGGATGATGATCCTGACACATTGAGGTGAGAGGCGGTATTGATAGAGATGCAGCAGTTTAAGGCTGCTAGGCGGGGTTCCATTACAAATGAGCAAGATTGGTAGGCTTGTGATCTTGAGAGGTTGAGGGGTGATGGACTCTCCAAACATGATGCTACTATTGAGGAGACCACCAGGTAGGTTGAGAGTAGTCAAACACAGCCAGAGACTGGCATTTAGGTGCCCAGGTATGTTCTTTTTGACACATATGCTTTATTTTGATATATTTTGTGTATTGAGAACAATGCAAATATTTTTCAATGGGGTGTAGGTAGTTATAGGCCTCGGTGAAGTCTGAGTAACCAAGACTTAAACTATCTCAAATTTTGGGTCCAAGGGGTTTTCTTACCCGTGTTCTTTTCCTAAGGACATTTATTTTCTATTGAACCTATATGTTTAGGATGTGTAAGTAGTATTAGTAACATATTGTACTAAAAGTTTGTGGCATATGTTGTGTTTTGTGAAATATCATACCCATCAAATTTTTGTGTTAGGTAGTTTTGATAACAACCATGTGAATTCGGTAATTAACGGTGGTTGTTTTGATAAGTTAAGGTTTAATTATGATGAAAAGAATGAACTGAGAGTCTATGTTGATAGTGTAATCAGTGCAAAGTGGGTGTGAGCTTCTTTGCAAAATTCTTATACTGTATTTTAATTCAAAACTTTCCCTGTTACTTTAATTGAGACTATAGGTGAATTGGATAGGAAAGGATCTTAGGCCATTGTTCATATTAGTCCACTTAGCCTAAATGACCGACCAAAATGCATTGTGTACCCCTTGATCCTAATATTTGAGATTTATATGTACCCTTTTCTTTGTAAACAACTAAGTTACTAAGCCTTTTTGAATGTGAAATCCTAAATTTGGCCCTAGTCCTTCCTTGAATATTTTGCACCTTGACTTAGGCAAAAAACCTAAGTTAAGGGTGGCTACCAAAAGTGGCCCTGGTTCATAGGTTGGATATTGTGCACTTTAACTTAGGCCAAAAGCCTAAGTTGAGGATGGTTGGTGTAAGGGAAATCACACTAAACGAGGTGGAATCTAGTGATATAAAAAAAGGAAAAAATGTGCTATGGGTGCAAGAAACAATGAAGAGATGCCTAAATAATGAGCTGAAAAGAAAATAATGTGAAAAATAAGAGGCAATAAGCTTAAAAGTGTGAGTAAGGCACCAAAAATAATTTGAAACAGGAAGAGGGAAGAATGAGTTGAAAATGATATTGTTGGTAGGGCAAAGTAAAGAATAATATAGTGTCAAGGAGGGCCATTAGTCACTATGTTCTTAAAATATCATACCAAAGCCCCTAAACCTACATTACAAGCCTATAAAGTCCTAGAGTGATCCTAGTCCAAGTAGTCTAAGGTCATGGTCATGAGTATAGGGGCAAACATATGGTATTAAGCATAGTGTTCAAATATCTATTCTGAGTGTAAGTGATTTTGTTAGTCCCGAGCAGTGAATTTGAAAATACTATCATGACTGAGATATGGAACTTCTTTCAGTAAGGGCATTTGAGTACCCTGTTGATTCTAGGCTATTTCAGTGATTGTGGCTTATTTGTGGTTACCTTGCTTGTCATAGTTGCACTGTCATATATATATTGATCTGCATTGGTTTGTTTGATGACTGTCTAATATGCAATGATGCGTTAGTTTAGGTATCTGAGATTGATTTTGAAATGATGTATGCCATTAGATTGAGGTTTGTGTGTTACTATACTGCTTCTGTAGATTGAGTCCGTCGCTTGAGGACAAACAATAATTTTAAGTTGAGGGTGTTGATATGCTACTAAAATACAATACTTTTGATGCTTAAAACTTGAAAGTTTTTGTGTTCTCAAAGGGATGTTAGTGGGTTTGATGTATTTTTATATTTATTCTGTACGATTACAGGATTTGGCATGATTTTGGGCAAAGTGTTGCAAAAGTTAAGTTTTTAAGAACTTACGAGATACTCTACGGGCCATGGATATTTCCATGAGCCGTAGAAAGGTTTCGTGGTTGAGATCCAGTGAAGGGCCTAGTTTCAGAAGTTTCATTCACGAACTGTCAGATGAGCCGTGGAAGATTTCACGAGTCATAGATTGGTTTCATGCCTGGAGGATCAGAGTTTGAAGAGTTTCTAGAAAAGCTGTCAGATGAAACCCTTCATGGGCTATAAGTCAAAGGACGGCTCGTAAAAAGGTCTCGTGATTTTGAAGCCTATTTTTAAAGATGAAAAGTATGAAGCCCAGGTACGGGTCGTGGTTCCTTATACGGCCTGTAACCCAGTCCATTGAAGCTACCAAATTCAAATTTTTTTATTTCTTTTTGGATTTGTATTTTAGTTATTATAAATAGGGTTTTAGGTTTTTTTAGGAGAAGATACATACCAGATATAGAAAAAATAGTAGAGAGGCACACGAGAGAGGAGAGAAACACTTTGAGAAGTCATATTTTGCTCTTATTACATTATGATTTCTTTTAGAGAATTGGGATTTCATATTCTTAAATTCATCATTGTAAGTGTTTAATTATGCTATTCTTTAACATGATTTCTTTATCTAGAATGATTATGCATAGCTAAATTCACAACTAGGGTTGTGGGAACTATGAAGAACTAACAAGGTAAAACTAGATAATCCATAATTTTTTGAAAATGTGCATGCATGTATTAGTTATGCCCTTTGATATGAATGCTTTTTAATGATGGACAAATTAGAACTTGCCTTAATTCTTATAGACTGGATCAAGGTGGTAAGGAATGGAAAAAAAGAGTAGTTAATAGGATTCGATGTGATCCCTCTCATCTAATCAACCAAATTGGATCAAGAAGAGGTTGTACTGGAATAAAACGTAAGGGTTAGTAATGTCATGCTATGGGGATGGATCAAATCACATAATGAAATTTACCTCTCGCCCGGATAAGGGTTTGATAAACTCAACTTACCGTTCTACATGCTACACACTAGAAAAGATTATGATTATCTGGTGATACTGCGTTAGGAATTCATAGGGAACATAATACCCTAGTTACTTCTCCTATTGATTTCACACACTTGCTTCTTGTTTAGGTTTATTTACTACAATTACAAACCCATCCCCCTTTCGGGAGATAAGTAGGTTAATTCAACTCAAATTGTTTGTAATTACTCTAGGTCTAGCCATATTCCCTGTGGGATCAATCCTACCTCGGTTAGGTTATATATTTTGACAACGACTGCTTATCCTCTAAGTGGAGGTGTATTTTGGGCGACATCAAGTACCACTTGGGTTTCCTTTTTAGGGACACCCAACCATGCAACTTGAGTTTGGCTCAGGAGTTCTATGCCAACCTCAAGGCCATGGGTGGTCCCAAGTGCTGATAGTACGGGGAGTGGAGGTCAATATAACCTCAATGGCAATTAATGGCATTCATGGGACCATGAATGCCCCCTCAACCCCATTTACTGAGTGGTAGATCTGACCTTCATATCAGGCCATCAGACACACCTTGGTGGTCCCTAACTCCACAGCCAAGTGGATCCTCCATGGATACAAAGGATATCACTTGGCATTTCTCATTTCCCACATGAACCGGGAGACTCGTGTTTGGATCAAGATCACCATGTACTCCATCTTTTTGAGCTTGCACTTCACAGGGATTACTCAAGACAGGGTCTACTTGGCTTATCTTTCATGATCGGAGCTGTGCTTAACATGGGGTCGGTGTTCAAATCTTAGATGAGGAAGGCTCACATTCACAAGGGTCATAGGTATGATTTTGGGGGCCTAATCATTGAACTTTGCAGATGTACAGGTGTACTAAAGGAGCCCCTTGATTACTTCTTTCAGACTGAGGCCTAACCCTATTGTATCACCAATATTAAGGGGATAGATATCTCTATGGGGCCTGTCTTGACCACAGAGGAGAGGGAACACCGAGATGAGCTGATCATGGTACAGATGTATAGGCTGCAAATGCCATATGACTAGTGGCAAACCTTGTTTTGAGGATCAACTTTGCTAAGTGGAGGTCTAGTACCCTTTGAATGACCATGCTAATGTAATTTTAGCTATTGGGCCTCGGTTCTTTGAGCTCGTGAAGGATGATGACCCAAAGAATAACAGGGAGACATATGATATAGAGGATGATGATGCAGAGCAGGGTGAGTCACCCCTGAATGTGCATGGAGCTCCTGCACTCCCATATGCAGATATGGAGGATTGAGCACTCGACTTCCATCACCACAGGTTTTGTATAGCTAAGCACTGGGGGTAGTGCTCTATTTAAGTGTGGGGTGGGATTCATTGCTATTTTTCTGCCTTTTTGTTTTATTATTCTAGCCATCTAAAATTCAGACTATGTTTTTATTTTCTTCTTTTTTGATGTTAAGTCTAGATAATGCTTTTATTTCTATTGGGTTGTAATTAACTACATGATATTATGATTTGTGAATGTTGATAGTATTGTGAATGTCTTGCATGGTTGAATGTTTAGTAAGTACAATGAATATTGGTACATGAATGTCTCACTTTGTTAGTCATAGTTAAGTGACGGTGCCCTATGATGGATGGATGACGACCGTCTTAAGGGCATTCATCAATTGTGAGTCTCATATAGAGTGTCGGTAGTAGTTAAAAGTACAATATTGTATTTTGGGCTTGAGTTGAAAAAAATTGAAAATGTTTGAATGACCCATTCTCAATTTTGGATCTTGTGAATGCATGCTTAATATTGAATTCTTTTGAGTAGATGTGATGGTTATTTTGTTATGAATCCTTTGACGAAAGTGTGCCATGAGAGTGTGAGCTTGATTATGTGTCCAGATTGCGATAATTGCTAGAACATACCCGGTATGTGGACTAAACTAGATAGGAGTAAGACTTGAAGGATAGGATCTAGGCATTTTTTTGTATCCCATTTAGACCTTCTTTTAGACCTACCATGGCATATTTATCCCTAGTTAGCCCTATTGAGCCTTAGACTTGTTCTTTGGATAACCACATTTTAAGCCTTATCCCTTTTTGTTCTTAAACTGTGTTGTTGATCTTAAAATTCTAAGTGTTTTAGCATTAAAAAGATGAAGGGAAGTAAGCTTAAAAAGGTTCCCCTAAATCAGGCCTTGGTACAAAAGAAAAATAAAATTTTGGAAAAATGAGGACCCAAAATAGTAAGGGTCCATGACAAGTCTATGTCACAGACCTATCGCAGTTAAGGGTTGTCCCTCAAATAAGAATATTTAGTGAAATAAATACATACACAGTATGAAGGTATACCAGGGCAGAGATGTTGATATTAATTCCAGTGGGAATTTAAAGGAATGGAAGAGTGCTTAAAAGTGAAGGTAGTGTAGTCTAAAGAGTTTGGGAGATGAGCCACTAAATCATATCCTTAGAATCACTACCCACCCGCCTTTAGCCTACATTATAACCAAATGAAATCCCTACATGATCCTCTTAGTTAGACTCCTATTCTAGTGAGAACCTACATTAAGGAAAAACCTATAGGAATTAGAAGCAACATTGGATACATTTTAGGAGAGCGAGATTTGTGATCGTACCCAATGAAATCTTTTATCAGGATCGATTACAGTGTGTATTTATGGGTAATTCTTCTTGTGAGGGTCACTGATTGTTAAAGAGTTGATAACTAGAATAACTCAAAATAAAATTCTTTAGGAGTTCATATGTATCATAGTTTGCAATTTGGAGGTGGTGTCATTTGAGTGTTCAATTGGACCATGAAGTGTTTAAGCAAGCCCATATGTGATATTTTTCCTTTAATTACTACCTAGTGGTCACATGCATGTGTCTTAATTTGTCTGAGGATGAATAAAGCTCTAAGTGTGAGGTGGTGATCTTAGGCATATTTATACGCCCAATTAACCAAATTTACCCATGTTCAAAGCCCAGTTAGAGGATAAATTAATAGAGTTTGGGTGTTCTTAGTGTACTTTTGTTTGTTCTTGCTAATTCTTGGCCGAAAACGCTTTTTGGTTGTGTTTTTTCCCATGTTTTAAAGTAGATATGCATGCCCGAGTGCATAGACGGAGAATGAGAAAGGATGCAACCACACAATGAAGCATAAAACGTCAGCCAATTCAGGAAAGGTGTAGAAGTCCACATTGCGAACCAATGTAAAAGGTTGATAGTTCTGGAAAGGAAGACAAAAAGGCACATAACACAGTAGAAAACACAAGTCCACATCGCAGACTTGAGAGTAGAAGAGTCAAACTTGACCAGATAAGCAGGAAATGTAAAAATGAATATCGGGAAGACAAGTACGCATCGCAAACTTTGAGGATACAAGGGCAAAACTAAAAAATGAGATTTTTAGGTTTTAGTATCTAGTATTGTTGGGAACGTGGAGAAAAGATGAAGAACTCTATCTAGGGTTGAATTTTTCATCTTATTTCTCTTTTAAATCCATTCTTGAATGTTTCTTAGACTGCTATTGAGTTTGAGACAGACCATGAATGGCTAATTTACCATATTCTGGGATTGTAGTCATAGACTATGTTTTAGACCTTGATTTTAATAAATTATGAATGGGTGTTTGCATAATTACTCCTATATTCCTTTGATCTATATTTCATAGTCACACCAACCGTGAAATACATTTTTTGTCTGCTCTGGATTGGGGAGATGTTGGAGTGGATTGAACACATGGTATAGGGAGCTTGTTTGTTCTAGAAAACTAGGATGATTCACATGTGGGAGACTTTTGACACCTACCCATCCACCTCGCTTGGTTCAAATACAAGATGATAGTTTTAATGCATTCTTAGTGATCATACCTATCCCCGCTCAACAATGTAGTTAGGCTGTCAATAAGAGTAGGTCGAGAAGAGGCATGCAACCGTGCTTGGTAAATTAAACCCTGTGAATCAATAATTAGAAAACCCATGGTTAATCATAAGAATTGAGGCTAGAGCATAGGTCAAAGCAGTTATAGCCCTGAAATCTCACTTAATTTGATAATCACTCAACAATCATTTGATCTTAGTTTAGTTAATTTTAAGGTTCTAGTAGAAAAAATTAATAATCATTTTTCTTGAATAACATGCATTGCATAGTCATCTTTTGGTATTAAGTGAAAGCTAACTGAAGTCCTTTGGGTTCAACATCCTGACTCTTTTTGAGCCACTATATTACTTGTGTTGATCACGTACACTTATGTGTGCTAAGGAAGCAACAACGGGTTCGATTGTTGGAGTTTATGGAGGGTGATTGGGTTTGGTTGAGAATTTTATCCATGAAGGGTATTATGCATTTTGAGAAGAAGGGCAAGCTCAGTCCTATTGGCCCTTTTGAGATTTTTGAGCAAGTAAGAGAGGTATAGACTTGTCTTGCCACCCAATTTGTCCTCAGTTCATCCTGTGTTTCATTTATCTATGTCGTGGAACTATGTTCCTAATGATTCCCATGTGTTATCCCTTGATTCAGTAGAGTTGAGTCCAGATTTGACCTATGAGGAGGAGCCTATGGCTATTTTGGACAGACAAGTCAGGAAGTTGAGAATAAAAGAGAGCTTTAGTGGTGCCATCGACCTGTGAGTGAGGATACTTGGGAGACAAAGTCTGATATGCGGGTCCAATATCCTCACCTCTTTGAGTTTTCAGGTATGTTCCCTTGCCTTATGTTTGAGGACGAACATTATTTTTAGTGGTGTATGATGTAATGACCCTGATAATCATTTTTGGATTTTTTAGCTCAATTATTGTTTCCCCTTCCTAGAAATTGCTTTAAGTCATTTTTGGTTGAGTTGAAAAGTCAGATTTCAAATATCTAGTGAAAATTGGGAATTTTACTAAATAAAGAGTTTTAAAGGCTTAAATTTGAAAATTTTGAGTTTTGAATGTTGGAATGCAATTGTGTCAATTCCATTAACTCCAGAATGCATAATTTGGTCTAGGAGAACTTATGAAACTGGTTTGAAGTGTAATAAAGATTTTTGACCCAAAGTTTTGATTTTTAGTTGAATTCGGATCCAAGTTTGACTTTGGTCAATATTCAAAGTTTGAAAGCTCTACTTGAAATTCAGATAGTTCTAGTAGTCCTCGATAATGAAACTAATGCTAGAAATGATCCCGTTGTAATTTTTAGAGTTTTTGGGGTTAATTTGGGTATTTGAGTTTTTAACTAGTTTTAGTGAGCTTTCTTGGATTTCAGGTTACGGAGATCACAAAATAAAATTCTGAAAGTTCCATTGAGTTCAAAACATCATTTCTAATAGGGTTACATATTTGGTTTATTTGTATCAGGTTTCGAACGAACTCCGGGGGCCCTTCTGTGTTTTGAAATAACTGGTTTTTGCTAAATCTAGTGCAGCTTAATTTTCTCTCTATGTTCGCGGGATGGGCCCCGCATCTGTAGAGGCCAGGCCTCTGTGGCTAAATCAGCTTTCACTCCGCATTTATGGAGGCTTATGCAATGAATGGTCCACGTTCGTGGAACCTTATCCGCGTTCGCGGAGTATTATTTTATTTGAAATAGTTTTAGTTTTAAAAGTGACAGGTCTTGTTATTTTTCACCATATTTAATGCACCAAGCTCGGTTTTAGTGAATGTTTTCAAGGATTTTCAAGTCAAGATCATTGGGTAACTAATTTTACTCGATTTCTTCATTTCCCATCATCTAATTTGTGATTTTAACTTTAAATTGGAGACTTTTAATGAGAAAAATTGGGATATTTTTGGATATTGAAATTTAATTGAAAAATTGGGATTATGGATTCATTTTAACTCTGTTTTAAAATGGTTTTCACCATTGAAATCCTTATTACATAGGAAACATTTTCATGTAATAATTTTCAGATTTTGAAATTTTTTTCTGATATGAAATTTTTGACCATTTTACCCTTTTCACCTAAATTACTTGACTTTATTGTCATTGATTTCATATTGAGATTGTGAATCCATATTTGACTATATTATGACGTGTTAGGGGCTAATTTTAGGGGAAAAGCTCCAGTCGTTGCTTGATTATGCTTTTGATTGAGGCAAGTGGACTTCTAAACCTTGTTAAACTTACTTGAACATTATATTTCCTTGATGGTGATTTGTAATGATTGGATATACGTTGAACTAGTTGAATTGGGTAAATTATGATAATTTATAATGTAATTGTGAGTTTCCTCTATGATGAGAAAGTGAATGTTAGAGGTTGACATGTATTGAACATGACATTGAAAATCCCTTGTTATATAAGAATGTGAAATTGTGGATCATGTTGTGCTTATTTGTGATGAATATTGGAGACAATGTGTTGAGCATCACTTGTAGGGGTAGAGAATGGATCATAGGTTTGGAATGGATGATCATTATGATGTCTGTTATGATATTTGACTTGAATAGATTGTATGTTGTAAAGTAGACTATTGCATGCGCTCATCATTATTGAATCATGTATATATATATATATATATATATCCTTGATGTGCAACGTGACTGAGTACCACTGATGTAACACTGATGAGAAATAAGGGCAAACCACACGAGCTGTCTCATGCATCACAAAATGAGAAATAGGGGATGGGCCACACGAGCCATGACATGTAACACAAATGAGAAATAGGGAAGGACCACATGAGACGTGGCATGTGACATTGATTATATTGGGGTCGGACCTCACACTCTGGAGTAGATACAGGGATAAATATGTCCCTTATGGATTCTAGGCTGATTATATCAAGGGATGTGTATCGTAGGACATACATGCATCACGATTACATTACATTACATTTACATAATTTCCTTTCATTATATTTTACTACATATCTTATCATTCTATCATGTGATTATGACTTGATTCAATTATTAAAATTGAATTATAAGGTAATTATGCTTAAATTGTAATTGTTGAATATCTGAAACTTATCTGATGATATCTATTATATGACGAATTTGTATACAACAATATTATGGATTACCTGATCTACATCCTTTGGTAACTAATGAGAATAATTGATGTTTAACCATATATGTATATTGTTGTTGAGCTGAAACTTTTCTGAGTGCACTTGTGTAGTTCAGCGGTATGTTATTGGTGTGAAAAGAGTATTTTGTTCTATATGCTTTACTTGTATTTGGATCCTCTTACTGAGTGCCTGTTATTTTGGTACTCACCCTTACTTCTACACATGTGTGTAGGTTGTGAGTCCGGTTCACCTAAGTTAGCTTCCTTCTGTATGGACCGAGCTTCTTGATATCCGAGAGGCAGTATCTTGTCTATTTTGGTAACTCTCGGAGTCCTTTCAGTATATATCTTATGTTCTATTTGAGGGCTGAGACTCAAACTTGTATTTTTCTTTCTATTGTATTCTACTTTAGAAGCTTGTACATGTGACACTAGTCTTGGAATGACTTATAGACATGGTATTCTTGTGCTTGACCTATCTTTAGACTGTATCTCTTCCGATTTTAGTTATTTACGTATTGATTTGAGCAGAATTTGGCTTACTTGTCTTGGTGGGTTAGACATGTGCCATTACACCAATTTTTGGGTCGTGATAATAAAAAAAATGAGCATTCTACTTGCTAAGGTATACTATAGTCCACTTTGTGAGTGTCACGAACATGGAGCTATATGTGGATCCACGAGCTAATACATAATTTTTAGGTGGCACGTAGTTATGGGAAGTAAGGATTTATATAAGGACCCTTGGGGATAGTCCCCCACCCTAAATCCCATTCAGTGCTAAGTCTAGTCTCATGGAATACATAAACATAAGCATAATCATGCATGTATAAACTTGGAAAACATAACATCATGATAAGAAGAACTCATTAAATCCATAACCCCTTCAAGTGAGTATTTTCCTTTCACAAGTGGGTGTATCATAGCATCATAAAAAGGGTTTCATAATATCATTTAGTTTTCATAGAATTTCCATAGAATTCATAACATACTTGGTAGACCTTATCATTCATAATATTCATGAATCAACATAATATATAGTAAAATCTTTCGTCATGTAACTTTAACTCAAACATGGTGGGTTTAGGCATAAAAATTTGAAATTGTGAAATTTAAGAATAACATGCAATAATGAGGTAAATCATGATCATTTGAAACTTATTCAAAACAACACACCATAATAATAGAAAAACCCCTAGTTAGGGCATCATGAAAATCATCCCATAAATCATCAATCTTCATAGTATTTCATAGTAATATATCATACATAGCTCAAGTAACATACAATAATTCATAATATCAACATTTGAAGGGAGTTCATGCAATTTCATAAAGAGTAATTTTCATAAATGACAAATATAGATTACTTACTATTAGTAGTGACAAAATTATCTAGATTTCAATAGATAGCAGTAGAAAAGTTACCTAGTATAACAAAAAAAAGTGCAACTTTAATGCACATCCCATAATGGCAGCTATGGGATTATGACAATTATTACTTCCTTTTTAAATGCACATCCCATAATCAAGTTTCATAAATATAATATATAAGTCATAAATATAATATATTGATGCATGCACATCCCATATATGACAGCTATTACTTCATTTTTTCCTCTAGGACTTCACCTTTTAAAAACAAAATTATTTTATCATCTTTTTATGGAACATATTTGCATACATCCATTTAACGCCATTTTATGGGATATCGATTTAATGCACACGTAAAATTATTTTCAAATATCAATTATTATACCTTCTTCAAACATAAAATCAGTTCTGCAATTTTTTTTAATGAAATTCACATTTATATTAATTTAATACACATAAACTAAACATAAAGTTAGTAGTTGAATCATCTTAATAAAATCTAAATTGACACAAATTTAATATTTACTCGTATTTTGTACCAAGTATATTTTAATAAAATTCAAATATATATCAATTTAAAACACATAAATCAACTTCTATTTTAAAATATTTCATTGAAATTTTAATTTTAAAAAAAAATATATAAACATAATACAGAACTTCAATTAATCTATCAAATTATAAATAATTTTAGTCTATTTTAATATCAAGTTTATAGAAAATTTATGTGTGTGTGTATATATATATATATATATTGTAACTGCATAGAAGGCATGACTCCTAATTTTATACCAATATTAAACACATATATATAAAGAGCATGATGCCTAGATTTATACCAATATTAAACACATTATATAAAAGACATGACTCCTAATTTTATACCAGCATTAAACATGTTATGTAGAGGAGATGACTCCTAATTGTTTTTAGTATATATCAACATAATGTAGAACTTCAATTAATCTATCAAAGTATAAATATATCTTAGTCCATTTTAATATCAAGTTCATACAATATATATATATATATATATATATATATATATATATATATTCACGATCCAAAATCAGATCGTGACTAAAGAGAATAAAGTAAATCAAAAGCAACCACAACAATTAATACAAAATCCCAAAACCTAGAGTCATGAGTACAAGAGCATCTAAAGTTGTACGAATAAGTAAATACAACTGTTTCAAATGAAAATACAACACTGTCTGAATAGGAAATACATAGTCTAATACAAAAGTCTAACAAAAAGGAGTCTGGAAGAAACAACGATGACTCAAAGTCTGAGCCTTACCGCTGAATCTGATAATAAAGAAGGTCTGTGATAGAATATTATCAACTACCTTGTGGGGGTCCCTATGCTCGATCTGCAGGGAGGAAACAAAGTAGGGGTGAGTACAACGAAACGTACCCAGTAGATTCAACCGACTGGGTAGGAGAAATTGAATAAACATGTAATAACTAAGAGTCTCTATCACCTGCATCACATGGTTAGTACACAATATATACATAAATAAGAGAACTTAACAATAGTAAATGCAACCAATGATGCAATGTATATGAGATTTATGAATGCAATGGCGTCGCAGGCCATGTATGAGGTGGAATCACGACCATCATAGGGTTGATGTACATATCTATTGAGCCAAAGCTACCAGATAGAACTCGGGGACATCGCAAGCTATGTACTAAAATATCTCAAGGCATCGCAGGCCATAGACTGAAGTATCTCAAGGTGTCGCAAGCATTATACTGAAATGTTTCAAATATCACAATGTCTTAGGCAGTAAAAATGCAATATGAGATGTGTGCATGCCAATGCCATAATACAAGTATATATAACAACAATATAAATGTTAAATGATATTTACAATAGCCATAACATCAAAAAGACTATGCCAAGTGCATCAACTAGTACCACAATGCCATCAATAAATCTCATATCAACAATCTCTCAACAACAGTAAAAATATCAGTGAAACAAAACTCCGTAAATCCCAAAATATGGTCAAAAATCTCGAATATATCACAAATATCATCAATTTACCACAGAAATCTCCAAATGGTATCATAAAGTCTCATATTATCACAATAATATCCAAAATATCTCAATTCTGAAGATTTTATCTCAATTTATCAATAGGATCACAATTTACTCAAATTTTAGCATAACCGATATCACATTTCCATCATAGTTCTAACATATCAAGCCATTTACTCATGAATCAATCTATATCTTACAATTATCACATGAACATATCCAATAACTTGAATCCAGTCCCAAAAAGGTTAGCCAAACATACCTTAATGTCGAAACTACACTCGACCAAACTCTTATATCAACTCAAGCCACCAAACGATCACCAAATCAACCAACTACTATAAAAATCAGATACTATGCATTAAGAGATGAATTTTAATACCTATACTGACATAAATTAGGCTTAGGGGCAAAATGGTCAAAATTAAGGGTAAAATCTAAAGTTCTCTTCTTTGGATATTGACTCAAACTTATGCTTCTATGTGAGAAAAGCAGTTCGTGGGTGAAAATCTATCATGACCCAAAAGTAGGGCCTAGATGTGACATGGCGAATAAGAATCCAAGAGTCCTAAATCAAGCCATCTTAGCATCGATTTACACTTCATTGGTTCGGAAGCGCGTGGTATAACAAGTAGCAAATAATTCTAAGGGATTACAGGGCTTTGGACTCAAGCTATGGGGATGCCATCGGGGAAGGGATTTGCATGAATCACGTAGCACATAACAAGTATGTTCTAAGGGGCTGGTAAGTATGACTCAAGCTATGGGGGCAAGGAGGGATTTGGGACTTTCCACATAAGCACATTCTCATTAAAATCAAGTCAAAATAACATAAGCGTAATAATGGTCAAAGCATGATGTAATCATAGCATCCCAAAAAAATATATAATACGGGCGTACAATAGAATCCGATATGTCCAACAATGCCTCTACATAGGATAAGACGGGGGCCACGACATAACCCGAGCTCACCCTCAAGTCATAAGATAAGATGGAAAGGACATAACAAAACATAAGATAGAGGAAGATGGGTTTTGCCCTTGAAGTAAAGGGCTCACCATTAACAAAAATCTAAGATCACCAAGCTAAGCATCCAAAGGTGGATAAATATCATCTCTGGCCCCTACATGGTTAGATCATGTAGATAAAGAGTATGGGTTAGCACATATAATGTACTAAGTATGCGGGCATGCAATGCATATGAATATGAACCTACAAATAAGTTAGATAACAAGGACACATATATAGAAAGAAGAGTATAAGAAAGAATAATATATCAATATGCCATGAAATTCATGATGCATGAAATGGCATAATGCTTAAAGTATAGAGGATGAGACATAACTGATATCACAATCCATGCGATCCAATACATGAACTCCCGATATCAAGCCCTCACATCGAGATTAGGATGACTACAAGGGTAGCCACATCACACCTTACGATCCGGTCATTTCAGTGTGATGGACACCTTCCTTATGACCCGTTCATTTCATAAGAATTTTCAAGTCATATCATATCAAAATACCTATGCTGGCACATAGTTCAAAAGAAAAGAGTGAGACCCTTGGGGATAGCCCACTTACTACTCCAATCCATTGGTGCTCGGTCATCATCCCACAAGAATACAAATACTTATACATGCTTTCAAACGAAGGATAAGTATTTAAAATCAATGCAATGCAATGTTGGGCTAAAAATCCAAAATGTAATTCAAGTCTTTTCATATTTAGGGTAAAAAGCCAAAAGAAAGGTGAAGTACCAAGTGCAAGGGCAAATGCATAGGAGTAGCTCATTCAAGACAAGTGCAAGATGGTGTAATCACCCAATTATGCCCAAAAACCAAGTCAAGACAAGATGTGATCACAATCTAGTCATATCCCATGTTTTATAAAAATTCAAGTCAAGTCAAGTCAAGGTAGGACTAGCCCATATCAAGGATTTCATCAAAATCAAGTTTCAAGTATGCATATGCCATGAATGATGACGATAATAGCATGGAAAATAAGAATGCATAAATTAAACTCATAATAAGGAGAATACACATGAAATTCAAAGTAAAATCAACAATCAAAGCTTAAATAATATCACCCATGCATAGATTTAAAGAGTAAGGGGACATGCGTAATTGAACCTTCATAAAACCAATGGAATTCAATAAATTACGGCTTAATTCACTTTAAAATCAACAATTAAATATAGCTTACACTTCAATTTAATCAAATCAATAATAGATTTTAAGACTCATATTTAAAAGGAACCATGAATAAATTCCCACATACCTTGATTAGCCAAGAAAAGTAAGAAGAATTGATGAAGAATAGAACCTTCCCTTGATTCCCAAGCTAAGTCTTCAATAGAGCTTTGAGAGGAGTTCTTGAGAGAAAACTTGAATACAATTCTAAGTGTTGAATAAATTGAATAAAGATGAATGAATAAAATCTGGGGGCTTAGGATAGGTTTGAAGGTCATAAAAGACCTTGGGAATGAGTCAAATTATAAAAAATACCTCAATAAAATGCAACTTGGACTTTTAACTCGAAGCTCTCATGGTTGGTTTCACGGGTCGTGAGGCTCACTGACTCAGCCCAGGCAGTCCCTACAAAAAAAAGCATAACATTTTACTCCGAACTCGGAAGTGAGTGAAACCAGTTTTATTGGAAATCTAATTCAAAGATCTTAAATGTTATATGTAATGGTCCACCCAGTTCATTTTTTGCTAAGCGATACGACTAGTTAAAGTTTACCCCTTCCAACGGTCCATGAGAGATTCCATACTTAGAAAATATTTCACATCGACACTTTGACGGACACCTTCATGAGCCGTGTGATGGCTCACGAACCATCCAGTGGTCAGTTTGGCTTGCCCTGGTCATGAACCAGTCATGTCTTACATGAGCAACAGCCATACAAGCCGCCAAGGCTCCACGGGCCGTTTGGCCCCTCGTCAACTTAATGCAAGCTTCCGAAATGGTAATTTCATATGTAGAACCAATCCTTGGGTCAAGAACTTCGTGAAACACTTCGTTACGACTCATATTCAGGATCAAGAGGCATCCACATGAGCCGTTTGGTGGCTCACAACCCGTATGGGGTCCCGTGGTGCCGCCTTAGTCAATTTTCCAGAAAGAAATTCCTGCACATGCAGCCTTATGAAAAAGGTCACAACTTCTTCATACAAGCTCCGAATCAAGTGAAACCAAGTGCATTGAAAAGATAACTCAATGATATTCAATTTGAGAAGTTATGGCTCACCCAGTTCTACTTGTGCTAGGAGATATGATAATTTAAAGTCAGTGCTTCCACAAAACTTCATGCAAAACATAACCAATGTGATTTCTTTGAACATGGCCACTTAAGAGAGATTCATGAAGATCATTAACCAACCATGGTAGGTTCAAATCAGCGCTTAATCAACTTCACAAGGTTCTAAAAATTCAGAGTTGTTACAAGATCCCACATAAATAGAAATCAAAATGAAGGAGAAATCATCAATTAAAATTTCCCAAATCAAGACATAAAATCCCCAATTTTTACATTCAAAAACATGAAATTCAAGACAAAATCAAGATAAAATTCATGAAAATTAATCAAAATGATGATAGAAATACTTACCCAAAATAATTCCACAAAAAGTCTTGCCAAAAATTGCCTTTCAAAGCTTGAAATTTATGACAATGGTGATTTTATGGATTTAAAATTGACCAGTCAAATATGTACATCGCGAACGCGGAGGGAAAACTCAACAAAGCATCACGAACACGGGTACAGGCTCGCGAACACAGAAGGTCCACTAGATAGACCTTTGCGAATGATGATGGATTGTATGCAAACACGGAGAAGAGGAAGGCCATACCTCCACTAACGCAGAGGCTTATCCGCAAACACGAAGAGTCAATTGACCTGCACCAGAAACCAGAAAACCAACTATGATTAAATCTCAATACGGACCCTCGGGATTCATTCAAAACCCAAATTTCATAAACTAAATATGTATTCATACCAAAATGGCGATCCAGACTCACTGAAATAATTATAATTCGATTTTGAGGTTTCCTCGACACAATACCAATGCAACTCAAATAAACTACTTTAAAACTCAAATTACCAAAATTGCTCTTGAAAACTTCAAAATTATGATGAGACCATTTCTGTCATTAATTTCACCATCCAAAACTACTGAAACTATAAGAATTTCGATCCGAGCTTCTGTACTCCGAACGTTGATGAAAGTCAAACTTTGACTCTAGAAATAACTAAAAATGCAACTTTGTGTCTAAAATTTTTATTATAACTTCAAATTCAGTTCCGCAATTTCTCCTACACTAGATTCCCACATTTTGGAGCTAATGGAATCAACAAATTTTTAATTCGATACCCAAAACTCAAAATGGTATAAATACTCACTTTTTCAACAACATAAGTTTCCAAAAATGCCAAAACTCATATTTTCCATTTTCAAAACTTAGGATTTCAGTTCCAACAATATAGATAGTTCAAAATAGGTCCAAACTAACCTACGAAAGGGTAAATAGTAATTTTCATAGATAAGCTAAAAAATGACCAACCATGTCATTACATCATTCTCCACTAAAAATAATGTTAGTCTTCGAATATAAGGAAAAGAAAGGCACCTGAAGCCTCAAAAAGGCTGGGATGTATTGCCCGCATGTCTGACTCTAACTCTCAAGTAGCCTCCTCAACAGGGTGGTGTTTCCACTGAACCTATGGTAAAGGTATATCCTTGGACCTGAACCTCTCAACCTACCTATCCAATATAACTATCAACTATTCCTCATAAGACAAGTCTAAGCCCAACTCAATTGAATCATAAAAGATCACATGTGACTGATCTGAAATGTACCGGTGAAGCATGGAAACATGATATATAGGATGTACTATTGATAATCAGGGGCAATGCCAACTCATAGGCAACTTCACCAACTCTCCTCAGAATCTCAAACAGGCCAATAAACCTAAGACTGAGCTTTTCTTTCTTCCTAAATCTTATTACACCTTTTATGGGTGATACCTTCGTCCACACCCTATCACCTACCATAATCTCAAGTGGTCTAGTCCTCTTGTCAGCATAACTCTTCTTGCAACTCTGGGCTATCAACAGTCTACCCTGAATCATCTAGACCCGCTCCATAACATGTCTGAGCAAATCAACACTCAACACCTCAGCTAAGCTTGAATCGAACCATCTGATCGGCGATCTACACCTCTAGCCATACAAAGCCTCAAATGGTGCCATCTAAATATTGGAATGATAACTGTTGTTATATATGAACTCTGCTAATGGTAAGTGTTGATCCCATCGCGCCCCAAAATCTATCACACAAGCCCAAAGTATGTCCTCTAACAGTTGAATAGTGTGCTCAGACTATTTGTCTGTCTGAGGGTAGAAAGCTAAACTCAAATCCAACTGAGTACCCTAACTACTCTGTAGGGCCTTCCAAAAATGGAAAGTGAACAAATATCCTCTGTCTGAGACTATAGACACTAGCACTCCGTATAATCTAACAATATCCTGGATGTATAACATAGCCAATTGCCCTGCATTATAACTAATCTTCACTGGTAAGAAGTTAGCCGAGTTGGTCAATTGATCCATTATAACCCAAACTGAATCAAACTTACCTAATGACATGGTCAAATCAGTCATAAAATCCATCGTGATACACTCCCATTTCCACTCTAGGATAGGAAATCTCTACATCGATCCACCGAGCCTTTAGTGCTCACACTTAACTTGTTGGCAATTTAAATACTTTACCACAAACTCATTTATGTCTCTCCTCATCCCAAACCACCAATAGGGCTATTTCAAATGATGGTACATATTTGCCATACTAGGATAGATGGAATATCTAGAACAATGGGCTTTCTCAAATATCAATCTCATCCAATCCCCTACCTTAGGGACACAAACTCAACCATTAATCCTTCCTCAAGACCTTATAATAAATTAAACACAATCTAGCATCTTCAAACTGGTAAACACATATCTGATAAAACAATAAAGATCTAGCCTCAACAAAGGCCAAAATACTCTGAGGAGGAGAAATATCTAATCGAACCATTTGTCTAGCAAGCAATTAAACCTCAAAATCTAAGGGACTCTCCTCACCCCTCAAGAATGCCAAACTCCTCATACTAGAGGACTTCCAGCTCAACGCATCAGCCACTACATTTTTCTTGCCTAAGTGATATAGAATAAAGATGTCATAGTCTTTAAGCAACTCCAACCACTTACGTTACCTCATGTTTCAATTAGGATAAGAAAAGATATATTTGAGACTCTAATGAAGATCTCACAATACACCCCATAAAGATAATGCCACCACAACTTCTATACAAACACCACCACAACTAATACTAAATCATGGGTAGGGAAGTTTCTCTTGTGCACCTTCAACTGTCTCGAGGCATAAGTTATCACTTTCTCTATTTGTATCAATACTCCACCTAAACACAATCTAGAAGTATCACAATACACTACAAATGGAACTCACTCCTTAGGCAAAGAAAGAATAGGTGCTGAAGTAAATAAATCCTTGAGCTTTTGAAGTCTCATCATACACTCCTCTAACTACTAAAATGCCTGATCCTTCTGAGTAATTCTAGTCAATGAGGCTGCTATAGAAGAGAATCCCTGCACGAAATGCCAATAATACCCTATTAAACTAATGAAACTGTGAATCTCAATCACAAAAGTCAGCCTAACCCACTCACAAATAGTTGCTACCTTGGCCAGATCTACCATAATGCCATCCTTTACCACCACATGCCAAAGGAATGCCACAGACTCGAGCCAGAACTCACATTTTAAAAACTTGACATATAACTTCTCCTCTCTCAACCTCTGAAGTACAGTCCCCATATGATGCACATGGTCAGACTCACTCTTGGAGTAAGCCAAGATATCATCAGTAAACACAATCACAAATATGTTCAAGTAGGGTTTGAACACTCAGTTCATTAACTTCATAAATATAGATAGGACATTAGTCAACCTGAATAACATAACGATGAACTCATAATGACTATAATGGGTCCTAAAAACTATCTTCGAGATATCAGACTCCCGAACTCTTAAAATTGACATATAATAACCCTCTAGGTCATTTCTGTATTTGTGTGCTTATGCTTCTAATTTAAGTTTATTTATAGTAACCTCAGACCTTTTTTGACCTTTCGAGACTATGGGGATGATTATGATTTGAATTGGTCATGAATTAAGTGAGTTTGCAAGTTAATGAGGAGTTATAACTACAAAAATATAATTTTGATAAAATCCTAGCAAGCAACCTTGGAATGGGATTTAGATGGTTCCATCGATTTTGGAATGGCCCATTTAGACTAGAAGGGTGGTTGGTCTAGGTATGGAGAGTCCCGATACCATTTTGAGCCAAAACTTTCAAAATGAGTTCAACTAGAAGTTAAAAAATGCATTTCTATAAAAACCTAGATAAACATGCTCGAAGTGGGAATCTGATGGCGTGGTCAACTCCGAAATATTAAAAATATTCAAAGACAACCCTTCATCAATTGGCATGGGCATCCGGTTGCGTATTGACCCCCTCAATACTTTTAGCTAAATTTAATCGAAAAGAAGTGGGACCCCCATTTTGTCTGTAGGGTGTTTTGTTGGGAATTTTGACTGCACCATGAGATTCAAAACATCAAAACCTATATGGTTCAACTATTTGTTTGGATAAAATGGACATCAGATAGCCTAGAAATGCCCCAGGGAAGTTTTTGTAATTGTTCGTGCAATATCGGGCCATGCAGTGGAATAGTGTGTTCGCGCTGGCCCAACTCGCCAGAGGTGGACATTTACAGCGTTATGGCTGCATTCAAAGAGGCCTAGAACTTGCTAACGTGTTTGCTCCTGGTTGTCCACGTTCACGGAGTCCTCTTGGGAGGTGGTGGCCAGCTATAAAAGGCTGGTCATGACTAGCCTCACCTCCAAGCTTTAACAAGTCATAATTTTTGATATACAACTCCAATTTCAATGATTCAAAAGCATACATAGCTCGAATTATTTCCAGGAACACTATGGTGGTGTTGGATTTGGAATTCAATGCATATTTTGAGATAAAATACTATTTTAACTGATTATATTATCAGAATATTTGAAAATTTTGCACTTTAATATCTCAGCCAATTCTTGATGAAATTAAGTAAAATTTGAGTCTAAATTGTTTTAAGTTATGAGAGGAACATTGTGGTATGGTTGGTTTTCATTGAATGTATTTGGTTTCCATAAAATTTGACCAAGAAAGTTTTAAAAGAAATATTTTCTGGTAAAGAATTTAATCTTATTTTTGAACTATATTTCAGCCTTTTGGGGTCTGTTTTGGGCTGAAATTCTAGTTGTAGACTCGAGGTGATATGGGAATCATTTTTCATAATTTTTTTAGGATTTTAGGTGAGAGCCCTATTTTTCCCATTTTAGGTGCTAATGGTATAATTTCACCCATTTTAAAGATATTACAACCAATATGATTGTGTTAACTCTAGTGAATTATAATTTAGCAGCTGAACAGTATCGAGAAGCAATCAGGAGGGGAAAAACTCGATTAGATTGATTCAGAATGCAAGACACCGACTGCCAAGTTGGCTAGGCTTTTCTTAAATCTTAGATTGAGTTGTAATATGTGCATGTTGAGCTAAAATATATAGAAAGGTGCTGGTTGTGGGTTGAACTTTTATATATGTGTGATATGTGACTAGTTGTACTCTGTGTGCATAGTATATGATGTTATGGGGTTGTACCCCTATGTTGAACCTGCATTAGCTATGGTTTCCATGTTGGCTAGTGTTATTGACTACAGTGAGGACTAATAAGGGCTGGATTGGACTGAGGATGTGTGAAAGGTATGTACACTAAGCTTGACTCTTGCTTGTATGTGTGTGTGTCTTGAGGCTATTGAAATATACTAGCTTGTAAGGATGATAAGGGATTACATTCTACCATGTGTACTGGTTCTAGTATCTATATCTAATTCTAGAGGCTTTAGTTAAGTGGGATATCTTTATGGTCGTGGCTATCTACATTTGTTCTAAGTGCCGATGATTGCTTAGATTATGGTATAATTTCCTAATTAGATGTGACCATGTGAACCCCTGGGCATTGCTTAGATTAAGTGTTTGAGAGAAATTTGCATTTGATGAAGGTGTATATGCTAAGTTCAGAGGTTTAGGAGGGCTTAGGAAGTCTAAAATGTTCTTAGGAATAACAAAAACTATAGTTAAACCATTAATGGGATGAGCAAGAAAAATTGGAAACATCGCTTATAGGACCAACTACACCGACTGTATAGTGACTCACGTTCCATGAACTACAATGAGGCTTCACTTGAAAATAGTGAACCAAGTACAACGGAGAGGAAAAAATTAGAATGACACCCACACGGTCAACTTCACGAACCGTGAGGGGTCACATAGATCGTGAGCTTCCCCCGTGAAGCCATAGTTTGAAAAATAATTTTGTCGACAAAGATCAGAAATGACAACCCCAATACTTAGAAAGATTTCTCTTTAACAACCAAATGGACATGCTCACGAGTCGTAAGGCTTCACATGGAACGTGAGGTGGTCCGTGTTGCCTCACTTGGTCCAAGGCTTTGGCTGGCCTCCTTCACAGGGATTGGTTTATGGCCCATGAGGCCTCACACGGTTCGTGAACCCTGCCTTCTTGTTGATGCGATTTTTGGAATGTTAACCTTATTCATAGAACAAATCCTTAGGTCAAGGCCTCATGAGAGTCCACCTGGCCTGCCTCATAGGCCACATCTTTGTAACTACACGAGAGTAAGGACTAGATGTGACATGGAAAAATAGAACCCGAAAGTCCTCGATCAAGCCATCTTAGAATCATCTTACACATTGTTGGTATGGAAACACGTAAAATAACAAGAAGCACATAATACTAAGGGATTTCGGGGCTTTGGACTCAAGCTATGGGTATTTCATCAAGGAGGGATTTTGCATAAATCACACGTAGAACATAACAAGTACGTTCTAAGGGATGGGTAAGTATAACACAAGCTATGGGGGCAACAAGGGACTTGGGACTTTCCACATAATCAAATTCTCATTAAAACATGTCATAATAACATAAGCATAGCCATAGTGAAAACATAATATGGTCATAGTATCTCAAATAAGCATATAATGTGGGTGCACAATAGAATCCAATATGTCCAAAAATGACTCTACATAGGGTAAGACGGGGGCCACGACATAACCTGGGCTCACCCTCAAGTCATAAGATAAGATGGAAAAGACATAACAAAATGTAAGATAGAGAAATGTGGATTTTGCCCTTTAAGGGAAGGGTTCACCAATAACAACAATCCAAGATCACCAAGCTAAGAATCCAAAGGTGGATATGTGTCATCTCCGGTCCCTACGTGGTTAGATCATGTAGATGAAGAGTATTGGTTAGTACAAATAATGCACTAAGTATGCGGGAATGGAATGCATATGTCATGAATGATGAGATGAATGCATGAGCAATTAGAATTCATAATAAGAACAATCCATAAGTAATTCAAAGTTAAATCAACAATTAAAACTCAATTTAACACTACCCATGCATAAATTAAAGCTTAAAGGGACATGCATAATTGAACCATCATAAAACCAATTGAATTCAAAAAATTAGGGCATAATTCACTTTAAAATAAACAATTAAATACAACCCATACTTCAATTTAATCAAAACAATAATAAATTTAAAGACCCATATTTAGGGTAAGCTTGAAATTTCATAAAAATTGAAGAAAAGGAGTTTTGGGTGTTCATGGTTGAAAGGAAAACCACGAATCAATACCACATACCTTGCTAATCAAGAATCGTTAGAGAGAAGAGATATTGAAGAAGAGAGCTCCCTAGAATTTCAATTCGAACTCTCAACCCACACCTTGAAGATAGCTTGAGAGGAGAGTGTTTGAAAATAATTCCAAGTGTTTGAGTGAAATTTGAATTTGATGAAGATGTATATGCTAATTTCCGGAGTTTAGGATTGCTTTGGAAGTAAAAAACGTCTTTAGGAATAACTAAATTACAATTAAACCATTAATGGGATGGGCAAGAAAAACTAGAAACGTCGCCTAAAGGACCAACTACATGGACCGTTTACTGACTCACGGTCCGTGAATGCTACTGTGAGGCTTCACTTAAAAATAATAAACCAAGTATAACAGAGAGGAATAAATTTGAACGACACCCACACAGTCAACTTCACAGACCGTGAGGGGTCACACGGATCATGAGCTTCTCCCGTGAAGCCACACTTGGAAAAATAATTTTGTCGACGAAGATCTCAGATGACAACCCCAATATTTAGAATGATTTCTCTTCCGCAACAAAATGGACATCCTCACGATCCTTGAGGCTTCACATGGACTGTGAGGTGGTCCATGGAGCCTCACTTGGTCCAGGGCCTTTGCTGGCCTCCTTCACACCGACTGGTTCACGGCCCATGAAGGCTCACACGGTCCATGAACCCCACTTTCTCGTTGAAGCAATTTCCAGAACGTTAACCTTATACATATGTCACGACCCAAGCCTAGGGCCTAGACGTGACATGGTGAATGAGGAACCCGAACGAATCCCAAACAAGCCTCTCAAACTTGTCATCACACTTCATCGATCGCATAAGTACATTCAACATTAAATAACGGGAGTTAGGGACTAAGGGAAAACCATTTCAAAATAACATCATAGAATAAGAGTCAAGCTCATTTACAAAATACTTGTCCAA